>JAWWLR010000092.1:82637855-82650417 GCA_035041075.1 Acraspis erinacei | reverse complement strand
TTTTCTGAGAAGAGGGGTGAATTAAATAGGAATTATCTATTAGAAAATTATTTATGAAAATCTGAAAAAAATTGCAGTGACGATTTCGAATCCGAGAATTATTTATTGTAGAAATACCATAATATATACCCGGGTGAAAAAGATATACATAAAAGGATGCAAAGTGGCAATTTGCATGCAGATATCCGGCAAAAATATATATAAATCTATTTTCACACATCTTTTAAATGTGATTCATAATTGATGTATAGGTACATTGAATCGAGTTCCAAAAGCGACTTACGTTGCATGAGATTTCTCCAGCTGCCGTAAATCGCCTTGATGCACTTATCGAGAGGTGTGGACGCGAGCATCGCCGTTTTTTTCGCGTTCAAGTGCCCCTCTGAGCAACTCCTGTAGAGATTGGTGGTCATTCTCGGCGTCCTGGTTTGAGCTCGTGAGGGCGCGTTGTTCCGTCGATCGGGCTGCTGGATCCTGCTGGGCATCCAGGCCTCAACGGCTGGATCGCGGAAGCTATGATAGGTCGAAGACATTTTTTTCGAAGACCTCTGTAGAAAACGCTTGCCTGGTGGGAGGGGCGGGGGCCCCAAGCAACTGGGTACGGCAGTGATAGCCATCGTACAAGACGACAGTGTAGTCTCTCTTTGCTGCTGCTTCTTCGTGGATCACGGCTGATCGATCGTTCGATAGATCTCGCTCAGGCAAAAAGGAGTCAAGACACGACGGCAACACTGAGGGAGTGTCACGACATTACCGTATCTGCTTGTCAGAGTACCTCGTCTTTTAAATAAATTGAATCTACCTTTACTTACTGCAAACACTGCCTTCGTTAAGGTCATTGGTCACACGGTCACCACTAAGGTGTTCCTTATTTTTACGTGATAAATATTTTTATCATACATCGTAAATGTATTCAACTCCCCCGCACATGTCTTCGTGGATAGATAAGATAAAGATTGATAACATTTTTTTATTTAATTAGACAATTTTTCGTAGAGAATTCTAATAAACGTTGTTTGATTTAGGGTCAGGTGAATTGAAAACAATTAAATTGCTTGAAACGTAACGGCACAAAATGGTGGTGCTCATCTTCGATTTTTATTAAATCTTCTGATAATTTGTAAGACATCGTTGGCATAGTGACGAGATTATTTTCTGACCGGAGAAAAGAAGGATTTTAACGTTTTCTCACTACTATATTCTTTCTTTTCTCTACTCGAGAAAATAATCTGCTCACTATGCCGAAGATTTCTTACGAATTATCATACGATTCAATCAAATTCACTGATGAAGGCCACCACTGCGTGTCGACACATTTGAAGCAATTTAACTTTTTTAATTCACCCGAACCTAAAGTCAACAACGTACATCAAAATTCTCTGCGAAATGTATTATTGAGGTTCAATACAATCCCCCAGCGATTATATTCAGATAATAGTTTGCAGTTTTTACATCGTCTTGAAATTGCAATGATGCATGATGTTAAATAAGAAAAATATTGATCAAAAGTTTCCTATGAACAAGCTATGTACATACTTTTTTTTACACGCAAAACAATTTTTAGATGTGACATTCGATTGAAAATTCCTAGTATCCATATCTAGAGCATTCAATGCTTTGCGCCTATACTAAACGGGAAAATTTCAGAATTATATTAAGTGCCACTTTTCTGCTTAAAAGTGAATTATGGAACTGGCCCGAGGAAGTTTAGTAATTCAAAATATAAAAAAAGGAACACCCTAGTCCGCTTGGTCTATCACGTTCTCATTGTCAGTTTTCTCGAGTGACGATTGCTTTTAATATTTTGTAAAATTTCTATTATTTATTTACAGTACTCTTTTTTATACATATGTATAATTTAAACCCGAGTGGCTTTTTTGAATTGGCATGACTTCATATGCTGTTAATAGCAATGTAAAAGAAAGGACTCTTGATCCAGATGGGATTTAATTTAGCACCTCCCGAGACAAGCGTTTTGTCACGAATCATGTTAGTACCGAAAAAAACACATTGAAAAATCATTTATTTTAGTGCGGGCATTGCAGTGTTGCCAAATTGCCGTTTTACCATTATTTACTCCGTTCAATGTAAATGGTGTAACATTGCATTTAAAAAATGATCCTACTTTATCTCTGTGATAACCTGTGTTAGACTCCCTATCGTAGTACTAAAACTAAAAATTCTTAAATTAATAAATTCTTCTTAAATTCATCTATTTGAAAACATAGTTTTTTTTTGGATTATCTGACCTATGACGTCGTTTTTATGAACATGAAGGGAATGCTATTAAATTTATTGTATATAAAACTGAGTTATTTTGAGCCCCAATTTTTAACTTTGCTTCGGTCTATTCTATTAATCTTCACTGTTGTATAAAAATAATTCAATTAGTGAAAAAGTGATAGGTTAAAAATTATTGATTACAAATTTAAAAAACGTCTTTAAAGGTAAATAATGTTATTAGGATTAATACTGAGTGGTTTTCAATTGGAAAATATTCTACTTGAAACATTTAATTTTATATTGGAACATTACATGCTTTAAATGATTATCAAATTGGATTTATTTAAAAATCATTAATTGCACTTGATATTATATTAAGAGAAATTGAAAGCCATTGAATGGGTTTTTTTACTAGAAAAATGAGAAAAATTCGAAGTCCTAAAATATATTTACTATTATTTCCCGGTTCATTTCGGTTTCAGAAAATTCCTGAATGTCACGGTTTCTGATTACCTTATTCATTCAGCTTAACAAATAACAAAAGCGATTTCGTGACCAATAACCTCAACATTTTTTATATCTTACGGGAGAAAGTCTTCCTATAATGCAACTTTTGCATCGATTCACTATGCTTATGACATTCATTACGTCGTGCCTCGTAAACTATGATTGCAATATACCTGAACTCGATCTTTCATACTTATGCGGTGCAAATGTAATATTTAAACATTTATGTCGTTCTATTTTAGAGAGACGCACGTCACGTCGCGTCGAGTCGATACGGTTCTAGTACAGTCCTGTGATAGGCTCTTAATCCCCCCGCAGCACATTTCCCTGATATTTTTATCAATACACACCGCACATGATCTTCCTTATCTTTCTGCCAATCTATGTATAAATATATTATATACTGATTCGAGGAAAAATGACCTCATATATTCCTAAGGAGCAGGCACAAGTTTCAGTACATGTTGAGAATTTTTCACATGTGAATTTAAATATTTAAACAATATTATAAAATCATTACTTAAATTAAAAATAATAACTTGATTCCCTATTTTATAATTTTGAAAACTATTCAGTTCAATGGAAGAATTTCTTCAAAAAATGCCCGAGAATTTTTTAAGACTACAAAGATTTATCAGATGATTAACTCTTTCATAAAAATTGTTTTGAACTCAATCAGTTGTATAAATTGTTTCATAGAAATTCAAAGTTTAAAATATGTTTAGCAAAAAAAGATCTAAAGTTCACATCGCTACTAATAGATTATACATAATCATGTTTAACGGATTCGACGATAAAAACTGGAAATGCAAGTAGAAGCAATATATCTAATTAAAGTGATTTGTAACGACTCAATTCAATTACGAAATTCCTCATAAAACTTTGAGTAGATTAGCCCGACTTTAAGTAAATAAATTTGAAAAGAATTTGACACAAACAAATCTAACTTTCACCCAGGTGCAAATTTCAGTTCCGCGCTCTTACTGGACCAAGTCTTCCCCAGGGCACTTTTAAAATATTTCTTATTGTCAAATTCTTCTTATTTTTATCCTAAATTTTCATCAATAGTAAGAACTTTCATCAACTTACAAAATGCTTAATAAGCTTATGTACTGTATTTTGTAATTGAGTTATGACGAATGTGACATACACAAATATATGCATTAGTGTATTACCATATAAATATGATATATTTCAATCTTTTAAGATTTATGGCTGTTTCATGATACAGAAATAACTTACTTGTATTTTATTTTATGGACTAGCATATCAAGAAGTAACTTCACCTGCTTTTATCATTTATAATGCTACACAAATATCTACTTCATATTAATTTCATGATGCACTTATACGACCTGTTTTTTTCAGCTAATTGCTTAATCAATATTTGACGTTACAATCAAGAGTAGGACTGGTATAAACATTTACTAACGTGTAATAAGCGTCTTTAATAAAAAGAATATGCACACTGCTACAAATTTTGGCCGCATTTTTATATGATAAAACCTTGCATGATTTGAATGGATTGCTTTTACCGTTTCGTAACCATGGGCTTAAACCCTTATATTTGCAGTCGGGCGTCCGTCCGTCCTACCTTAGTAACTGCTGCTAAGTGTTGGTACTGACCGCTGCCGTGGAATGTTACACCGAGAGAAAAATATTTTTAATTTGAGAGGAAAATTCCTTTTCTTCAATATTCTCACATTTTCCTTTTAAAGCGAGAATATTCCTCTAGAAATGAGAGGATTTTCCTCTTTTTTTTTAGAGGAGAGATGACAAAAGGAAGACTTTTGCATTTTCCTCTCAGATTGAGTATAATCCTCTAATCTGTAGAGGAATTACTCTCAGATCAGAAATTGCGCATGCGTAGTCAGTCAAGCGAAATAACCTAATTTGTTCAGCGTGGTGCATGTCAGTGCTTCAGACTAAAGTTTTGGAAATTATCAAAACAAATAATGTGCCTATTGAGGATACTTTACGAGTCGTATCTTATGTTAATGCAATGTCAAATCCCTCTGAAGGTCTTGAGACTGACTATCTAAGACTTCAGGCATTGAAGGAAACTGCCATGTACGTTGAGTCCAAAGCTTATATAATAGGTTCTGCATATAAAGCCAAAACACTGAATAAGTCTACAGAACTTGTCCATTGTAAGGTGTTGGTCAGCATGTACCTATGAAGGAAGTGCTAAGAAGAGCTTTGCAGTTGCATTTGAAAAAAAAACCTAACCAATAATCTATCATATTTAGAAGTAGAGGAAATACTCTCCAAATGAGAGGATTGCATTTAGAACGGATTAGAGGATCATCTTAAATTGAGAGGATTTTTCCTCTTCCTTTAAGAGGATCCTATTGATTTGAAAATAATCCTCTTCAAGAGAAAACAATCCTCTCAAATTAAGAGGAATACTTTTCATACCATATTATTGAGGAAAAAGTGCATCAAAGTAAGAGGAATCCTCATAATCGAAGAATATTTTTTTCTGGGTGTGTAAAAGGCTTTTAAATCTTTTGAATACCTTACAAACACTAGTTTGATTTTTGGTGTTTGTGCCCATCAAAAATTTTTTTCAGAATGACGACACACTTAAAACATAAAAAATTCAGCCAAATTAACGGAAACCACTTTTCCCATAGGTGTGTTACGGGGTCCTTTTACTCCTTGTAGACAAATTTATTAAAAGCACGAATTGGAAACGTCCTTAACAGGCAGCCCCCGATTAGTGCAGCAATTTCGATTGCTTAGGGAAAGAAAAGGATTTCGCAAGCATGAATATCGTATCTTGATGTAGTTCAGGCGCTTTATGAGTCTGGTTATTTGATTCTTTATCAAACAAATTTTTTGTATTGACACATTATCCATGTATATGTGCAATAGATTATTCTTAAGAGTGAGTACAGCATTTGTCCAATTGAATTAGTAAAAGTCGAGAATTTATTAACCCTATATATAATAATTCTTCATCAAACAAATTTTCGTATTAACTAGATAAATTAGTGAATCATATGCGTAATAGATCTAGTGCATAACAAAATTTTCCAAATGAGTAATAGGACCAGGAAACACAAACATTTTACAAACTGTAATCGCATTATTTCTCTTTGGAATTTGTTTATTTTAAAGAATAAATAAAGCATTTATCTGATTAGTGGCGAAAGAGTTAGTACATACAGCAGCCATATTCTTGTCGTTCCTTTCGCAAGCTTCACGAAAAATTATATTCCTTTTCTCCATCAGCTTATTCACTGAGAAGGTATGAAGGTATTCGCTCAAGTACAGCTGCTTCTATTCTGGGGATTCCTGAATTTTAAACGTAAGTGTAATGCTATACTAAAATTAACATGTGTGCTTAATATGACATGCACGTTCTCAAACATGTGAACTCAAAAGCTTACATTTAGAAGGAAAGTAAAAACTCTGGTCCTCGTTAGATATAAGTTTGAACCAATAGTAATAAATTTGTGCTCCCGGATCTTCTCTTCTATTTCGGTTTCGTAGGAAGAAGAATAGTAAATTGTGTATCGACGGCGCAAGGAAGGCTATTTTCATGAGTGTGAACTTGTCAAGGTAAAACACTTGCAGCGCCTTAATAATTAAATTTATTACTTGGTGCTAAATGAAATATCGAATCTGACAGCCTGGATTAAGTCTTCATCCCAGACATGGCCGAAATATTGCCAATTAATATTTGTAAATCTCGCCTACGGCTGCGTTTGAGACTTTATTTTTAGTCTTAAGTCGAAATTTTTCGTCTTCAAGCCGGATTCAAGGCCACGGACAACAAATGGCTCCCAAGACCTCTCAGGGTAATCATGAATCCGCCTTAAATTTTGCAGAAAACTTATATTATTTATCTTCGTGGTATTTATTTTGAATTGTAATAATCTTAAATAATCTTGAATAAATCTATGAATAATCTTATAATCTTAATCTTTACCTGCAATAAATATGTTCTTTGGATCGAAAATCTAGAAATGTTATTCATTTCTTTTTTATCGGCAACAGTTCACTAGATACTTCTGGAAAACCAGTTTTAATTTTTTTACGGAAACTTTGGTATGTCTGTGGTTCTTGAGACTGGCATTTTTCGAGTTTTAAATGATTAAATCATTTATTACAAAATTTCAAGTACTATCGATTGTAAAATTTATTCCTCAGAAGATTTAAATTGTTTGGCCGCAGCCTAGCTACCTGATTCCTGGAAGTCGTAGACCCTGCCGGTGGGGTCCGTAATTTGTAGAGATCGGAGTGTTATGGAAAATAAAATTTACAAACGTAAACTTTTGTAATTTTGAACCTGGAAAATATTAGAGCCCAAAATTGGTAAATTAACTTTCTTTAGAAAAAAATCTGTTTACTTCTCAAGGCTCAAACTTCGTGTCTTAAGACAAAGTTCATCCCGACTTGTCTTGAAAATCCGTCGTAAACCTTCTTCATAAACTCAGGGCTTACCCTTTCGACTCCGATGTCTCGCCCCGGTTCGCCAGCGAGACGCAGTCGTCTGTGACACGAATTCAAAACGAGCTAAATCGAACTCCAGACGAAATATTTTTATTCGGGAATCTAAGGGTTTAATAAAAAAAACAAGACTATTTAATCTCTCTGTTTGAAAATATATGTTTAAATCATTAATTACAACGCTACTTACCAGGAAAACATTATTCCTGATTGGAAACCCATGTAGCCTCGATTGTGCTGTTTACGCACATTATTTATTATGTCTACAATTATGTCGAACGTAAGGAAAATAGAGCTTCTGCAAGGTTTATTGTGAAATCAAGAAAGAGATGTAAGAATGGAGTTATAATGATGAGCTATAACTGTCTTATCTATAAATTATTTGGGCAAAACTAAATTACGAAATAACAGTTTTTTTCTTTTAAATTGAATTTAACATTAACATGTTCCTTTACTTTGTGCCGTCTTCCAAGGGCTCAGTTTACTTTTACCACTTCTGCCCGGCAGAAGTGGTAATATCAAATGATGTAATTTGAAGTGCTTTATATTTTAACCCTTTCATCATAAAATATTTATGAAATGGGAAAGTAGTCAAGGTAAAAGCGGTAAAGAAGAAAGGAAAAGGGGAAGTGGGAAAAAGAGAAGAAGCGTGAATGGAATTGGGAAAGGTCAACAGTGGAAGAAGAAAGGAGTAACCGAAGAAAGGGAATAGATTTAAAGAAAAGAAAAGAAGAAAATGAGAAACCGCAAAAGGTGATAAGAAAAAGTAAAACGGCTAAATCGGAGAAGATTAAAAGAGAAAAGTGAAAAGGGAAATGGAAGAAGCTAAAAAAGTGTAAAGCGAACGGGGAAATGAGAAAAGGCGAAAGGGTGTAAAGGGAAAGGGGAAACGGTAAATGATAATGTGGAAAAAAGGAAGGGAAAGCGTGAAAATGGAAAGGACAAAAGAAAAAATGAAAGAGGAAAATGGAAAAAAGAGAAAAATGGAGGGAACTGGGAGAAGGTGCAAAGAGAAATCTTGAAAGGGGAAGTGGAAAGGGAAATGGGAAATGAGAAAGGAAAAGTCGGAAAAGGGAAAACGGAAAAATTAAAGGGGACAGGAGAGAATAGTAAAAAGAAAAAGGGTAAAGGGAACGGAGAAATAAAAAAGGAGAAAACTGGAGATGGTAGAATTGGGAAACGTTAAAGAAGAATGCGTAAAAGGGAAGGGGAAAGGGTGAAAAGGGATAAGTGAAAAGAAGAAAGAAGAAAGAAAAGCGGTAAAGGTGTTTTGAAAAGGGGAAGGGAAATGGTAAAGTGTCAAAAGGGAGGGGGAATGAGGAAAAGGGGAAGGGAAAAGAGAAAGAGGAAAGAAATAGGAAACAAAAAATGGTGAAAAGGAGAAAAAAAGGAGAGATACGGAGAGATTTATCGATCCAGATCTTGTTTGATCGTGAGAAACAAACTTCCTTTATCTGCTTCACATGCTTGTTTTCAACGAGGGTAGGACAAAAAGTATGGACTGTATCAAGGGCTTAAGGCGTCCAGTAAGAAACAAATAATTAACAAGAAATTTGTTTTAGCGACCAAAGGAATTTTTCATTTCTTTTATTGCTTTGTGGTATCAAAATTTGATTCCCTATACAGGATATAGAGTACAGACAGAAATTTTTACTTTATATTAATTTACTGACATTAAAAAATTTGCTGATAAAATTTAAGATTCCAAGTTTTCTATAGTTTAAATTTTGTTGGGATTATCTCGACTCATTAAAAAAATGTGTCAGTTGACTTCAGATTTTCAAATGGCATTAAAAAACTACTCTAAGTAAAATGTCTAAGCAATAATAATAATAATACATCTAAGTGAAACTCTAAGCAATATCATGAATGAATAGAGCTTGGCTTTGTTGAGCTGTGATTGTTCACTGTATTTGAAAGTTTAGCTAGTTGACGTAGAAAAAACTTTATAAATCTTAAAATTTTCTTACAACATTAGGTGCAGATGGACAGCCCTATTATGTACCTCCAGAACCTCGCGGATACGAAACTCCTGTAGAGCGCCATTTACATGGAGAACCCAATTTTCCTGGACAGCACCATTTGCCTCATTCAACGGTCATGGTCACAATGCATGATCACTGTTTTTATTTTAGACGTCCTCTCTGGCTTTGCGAACCAAGTGGAAGACGAGTGTATCCATTGGTTCATCATGGTCGTTATGATGAATATTACGCTGATATATTTGTTGGAAGGCGACACTTTGGTGCAAGGCTCAATCAACTGCAACTTGGGATGTCCCCACATGTTCATCAGAATCATACACCAATGGAAGCTCATATACATATAGGAGAAGGCGAATTCTATATAGCTGACCAGTTTGAACCCTTCGATGCAATTCGACATGAAAATAATTTATATTATGGTCGTGTGCGAAACATGTATCTACCCAATAATCACATATATGTCGCAACGCCAGAAAGAACTGTCACCACGCACAGCTCACCCTTAAGACGCATTTCGATCACAGGGGAAGATCATTCATATTCTGGAACAGCCCATCTGCTTCAAATGATGCCTTAGACGTTTCGAAAGCGATATTCTTGAGTAAAAAAATTTGATATCCGTTGGATATTCGAAAGAGACCTCAAGATATCCTCAGAATATCTCATTAGTGTCACCAATTGATGTGCCAAGGATGTCCTGTAAATGTAGGCATAAATTGATCTAACGATTATGTATTTTCAATCAAAGAAATGAATAAAATGATTGTTAATCGAAATCGCTATACATTTTTTGGACAATTCGAATATACTGTTAAAAATTCCTCTTTTTTGGTGTGAAGTGACTTTTCCAATTATAGGTTCAACTATTTTGTTCACAGAAAAAGCTGATATTAAATTTTTTGTACATTCAAAATTTCCCGTCGTTAAAGTTTAAATGCTATTTGGTGAAAGCTGATCCTACGGTGGAAAGAAACCAGACAGGCTTAAAAATCGGAAATAATTTTCGCTTCATATAAAATTTAACTGAGAAGGTTCATTTTTTTGCGATGAATCTTCCAACAGGAATCGATGTAAACTTTATCTTCCTTTTCCTTGGTGTTCCACATTTTTCTATTTTATTAGAAATTCATCACTTTTTTGTAGAAAATATATCTATTTGTCTGAAAATGCATAGTTTGGGTTGGGAAATTAATCATTTTGGTACAACAGTCAATTATTCGAATTCAAATTAACTTTTTTGTTGAAAATGTATTTCTGTCGTTAAAAATTCAACATTTTTGTTCAAAATGACTTGGTTTTGGTTAAGTGTACAAATCGTTTGTGGAGGTGTAACTATTTTGATGAAAAGAAACTTTCTCGTTCAAAATTCAACTATTTTGTAGAAAATTAGACTTTTGCGCGTAGGATTTAAACATTGTGCTAGAAAATTATACTATGAGGTTGAAAGTTCGACAACTTTAGTAGGAATTGTTTTTCCTGTAATAGATCGATCTCTGTTGATAAGAGTTTTTCGGCTTTGTTAAAATTTTATTGTTGTTCTAACTATTCTATTTTTGGTAATCTACTACTTAGTTAACGTTGAACTACTTTGTGAAAATATAATTTTTTTAGATTCATCATTCTAGTTAAATATTTTCTTCTGCGTAAATTAACTCTAGTGTTGGAAAACTATATTTTCGGATTCAGAAATCAATTTTTGTGAGAATATTTTTACTTCTGATTCTGAGATTCAACAATTCGATATTGAAGATCAAAACTTTTGTTAAAAATCAATATTTTTCTCTGAAAATGTGGATCTTCCAATTTTTTTAAATTTCCGGCTGTATTAGTTGAAATCTACCTCTTATGTAGAAAATGTGTGAATTTTGTAGAAATTATCCTATTTGGGTTGAAAATTCATGATTTTGGTTTAGGCTACAAGTGGTTTCTTAATCATGTGTTTTTATTCTTTGAATTTAACTAGTCGATAATTCTTGTTTTAATTACTTTTTTTAACCTACAGTTGACCTATTTCACTTGTGGTTCGAGTTTTTCTCCTAATAGGTGAAGAATTAATCTTCTTCGTTGACAATTCATCGTCTTAGGTTCAGATTATGCTGAAAATTCTGATTTTTGGTTCGAAATTGATCTGACGTTCCTGAACCTACACTTTCTTAGCGAAATATTGTCTGTCGTCTAGAAAATTTGTGCTTTCGCATTGATAATTCAACTCTACGGTTGAAACTGTAGAATGATACAGGTCCATTATAACTGAATAACTTTGCAAGACATAGTTATATGTCACACTTCACCCTCTTTCGCATATTACACAATTTTTTTACGTTTTTGGGGATATCCGTTTTTGACAATTTCATGAAATTGACCCTTTGTCACGGTTTTCGTATACATTTTTAGCATAGTTTAAAATTCTAGCATTCAGTGCAAATGCGAGTATCTTGCTAAAAACGCATCTCTTTTATTCAAAAATTTAAAAACGAGGTTGGCAGTCAAAAATGCTTTTATTTAGAAAGCTTTTTCATTCAATATTAACATTTGGTTGCAAATGTATCTTTAAAGTTGAAAATATAACCAGATTTTTTTATAATTTCTGTAGATAAATTCAACTGTTTTGCACTTAAAATTAAAATAACTTTTGTTTGAAATATGAAGTATTACTGCTTTCATTGAGGGTTCACCTTTGAGTAATTTGCAGCCATTCAGATTTCTTAAGTAAAGAAACGGTTTTCATAAACATGAATATCGACAAATTATATAATTCAGGTATTGCAAGAATATGATTGTACTCCGGAACACCTATTGTAATGCTCAGTAATTCGGAATCAGATAATTTTTTGTATTAACTAGACATATTACTAATTAAGGGGAGCTGAAATATGGCGACAAGCCTTCTGGTCACGCTTGTTGTCGCGCCGAATAATTCCGCTAATATCACATTTCTCTGACTAAAGCTCGATACGATTTCTGGCATACAAGTTGCGGCCTTACCGATCTCGCGTTTTCTCCCTTGGTGCCATTGCGTACTACCTCTCCAATAAATATTAGTCCTTTACCCAAAATTAGCTGATAGTACACTGTAGTATTGTGGTTTGATAGCATAAGTTTACACTATGCAGCTCTGCAAGCTGTAAAATTCTAAAGCGCATTCAAAAAGTACTATACTTTTCCATTGCGTATCCATATGTTGTCCTAAAAACCTAGTAGACATGAACAATTATACTGCGCATCCATATGTGTCATATACGAGGTGTGATCAAAAAGTAAGGTGAATTTTCATTTTTATAAGAAAATATTCATTTATTCATCCAAAATGACGTTATCTCCTTCAAAATAATCCCCCTTTGATACAATGCACTTGTGCCAGCGCTTTTTCCAGTCGTCAAAACACTTCT
>JAWWLR010000092.1:82409250-82420406 GCA_035041075.1 Acraspis erinacei | reverse complement strand
ATGTATGTCATTACTACTACTATTGTTTATATTTAACTCTATTATCCAGTAGGGGCTATTGTACACACCTGTTATAAATGATTCTTTTGAAATCGGTTCAAAGATATCAATTATCTCATTATCTGGAAATACTGTAAGACCCATTTCGGCAAATTTTCTTAAAGATAGTAAATTTTATTTTGGAGCTTTAGGTAAAATTACTTTGTCAATTAAGACGATTTTTCCATTATCGAGAATTATTTCGAAATTCCCTGCTCCCTCCGTTTTCAAATTTGCTGTATTATTTTTGTTAGCACGTTTAATCACAGCTTGATCTAATTCATTAATTTGTTTTGAAACTTAATTTTGAATTAGTTAAGTGTTCTCTCGCATCTGTGTCTGCAAGAAATTTCGAAATATACTTTTCTAAGCCTAACTTATTTGAACTTGTGAGTGACGCTTCTGTTTTAGAATCATAGTAATTATACATCAGTGAGGCATTGCACTCAAGCTGGGGTTGCTCAAGTGAAGACTCACCTCTGTTCTTCTTGCTGGTTCCTCCTGTTTTTTCACTCTTGTTGAGCCGAGGTTGTTGATTCGCTCCTCCTCCATTATTATTACTTTGTCCGCGGTAACCACCTCTGCCTCTGCCTCCCCTAATGCAACCTGTGACCGCTCCCCTAAACATTCCCCGTTTTGGATTTTCCGAATATCCAAAATCTTTATAAGATTTCCTTTTGAGCCCCCTGATCTGACCTCTAGAGGGACCTCTAAATCCTCGATAATTAGTATTATTAAAATTATTGCGTCGACTACCTCTTTTAGGGCCAGGGCAATCCTTGCTTATGTGTCCCAATCCATGGCTCCTGTAGCACTCTTTGGTTCCCGGATTGGGAAAGGCACCAGCGAGGTGCTCAAAGCTACCGCACTCGTAGCAATGGGGTGGCTTTTTCTCACTTCCAGAGCCAAGTCTTCTAGGGCCTGTGTGAGCCGCACCACCACTTGATCGCACCGCGTTCGCACAGTTGTTTTCTTACCGTTTAAGAAGCTACATTAGTTTCACACCTTTTAACTTCTTTTAATTTATTTAAAATTTCTAACGGTTCTTTTAAATTTATTATTTTTGTATGATAGTTCAAATCCAAGTGATTTATAAAAATATCTCTAACTTTGAATCTTTGACCTTCTAAGGTTTGTTTGTCAATTTTAGTGAAATCAGTATTCTCATTAATAACGTGCAGCAGATTACTGGGTCTTAATTCGAAAGAAAAATAATCTAAAAACAATTCAAATTTCATGTTATTATTCAATTTATAATCGCGTTTGAAATTTTAGTTCTTTTTTCTAATTGTTAGTTTCAGTGTGTTTTTCATCCCTTCTATTGTCCCGTCATTCATGTTCTTAGTATCATTATTTTTTATAGCCTTTTGCACTTCTGTTTTTATAAGATTTATTATCTCACCTTTAGATACCTTATCATTTTCAAAATTGCCACCACTGTCAGATTACTCTCTCACATTAGGATTTTCTCTCACCTTGTCAATTTGCTGTTGCATTTCACCAATGCCATTCGGCTCGGGTGTCTCATCGTACAAAGAATCAGCACATTCTTGAATCTCGTTCAAGTGACTATTTTGAACCTGAAGCTTTCTCTCGACGTCCTCCAGTTTGGCTTGGACCTCATTTTTTCTTTGCTGTAGTTTTTCAGCTCATCTCTTAAAGCATCAACAGTGCTATTGTATGCTTAAGAATTTTTTTCGAGGATATTTGACATCCTCGGCATTGTCTGTATCATCCCTCCTATTTGCCCATCTTGTTTAACTAATTTTTCCTGAACTGCAAGTTAATTTTCTTTATCAGTTTTGGCATTGTCTAATTTGAATTTATTCAAGTGTTGTTTCTTTAGATTTTCCAACTTATATTTATTTCCCAAGTTAACAGTTTCCGTTTTGAAAGTTATAGGCAGAGGCGGTTTATGTGTTTTCTGTTCTTTGGGCTAAGATTTTTGGTTTAAGATTATTGGTGGAAATTATACTTTAGGGTTCAGTTAAAATAATTACAATTAAATCATAATGGCTTCAAACGTTTCGGCATATATAAGAGTCTCGAATGTAATACAAAAGATAGTGGTTTTGTAAATACATCTGCCAAATGATTTTTAAAGGAAATCCATTTAATGGTGACTATATTCCTCTTAACGCATTCTTTAACGTCGTTTTCTTTAATTTCGGGCATATGTCTCAGTTTATTGCCTCCGCCCGTTTTTGCACAAACTTCTCCAGCTTTATTATCATATCTTAATGTAACAGGAAAGACATTTTTATTTATCATAAGACTTAGAGATTTAGTGGTATCAACAATATCCTCACAAGTGTGGCTCATAGCTACGAACTCGGCTTGACAAGTTGATAAAGAGACATAACTTTGTTTTTGTGGTTTCCAAACAATAGTATCGCCAAACAATTTGATCAGATGTCCGCACGTCGTTATGGAGTTTTTGCAGTCGGCAAAATTCGCATCTGAATAGGCTTCCATATCATCTTTTTCATTTCAATAATTTAAGCCAAGTTTTTTAGTACCAACGAGGTATCTAAAAACTCTTTTTACCATGTTCCATTCGTTTGCAGTAGGATTGTTCTGATGTCTACTAAGAACTCGAACAGTGTAAGCAATATCTGGGCGAGTTGCGCCAGCCAGATATAATAAACTTCTAACAATTTCTCGAAAAGAAGCCCTTTTAGAGAGATAGTTTTCGTCTTCATTTTCACTGTGAGTTTCCTCTCGCAGGCGCCTTTCACGTTTATTAACCTGAGCTGTAACCATCGGAGTTGTTTGAGCATACATGCCAGGAAAACTAAATTTGTCGAGTCCTTTGGATATAAGCTTTTCTTGTATTAACATTATAACTGTGTTTTCTCTATTTCTCTTGATTTCGATACCAAGAAATTCTTTAGGCAACCCTAGATCTTTAATTTTAAACTCCTTTCGTAAATCATTCTTGATTTCACTCATTATCTTTTCATCATTTCCAGCCATAAAGATATTCTCAACGTAGATAAGTAACACGACGAATTTTTCACCTTCTATCTTTTTGAAAAGACATAGCTCACTATCATGAGCAAATAATCACATATTATCTGCCGCCGTTGTAAATTTTAAATTCCATTTCTTCGGACTTACTCTTAAACCATATATAGTTCGGTTTAATTTACATACATACGCCAATTTCATCTGGAATTTCCACCTATAACTCTTCTTCAAGTTCGCCATTTAAAAAGGCAGTCTACACATCTATTTGATATATGGTAAGATTTATTTTATTTGCGACAGCTAGAAACATTCGTATTAAAGGCAATCGAGATACAGGAGCGTAAGTTTCTTTAATATCATGCAGTCTTATATATTTGAAGCCTCTTGAAACCAGTCTAGTACGATACAATCATGTTCCGTCTGGCTTAATTTTCCTTTTGAATACACATCTTGAATGTACAGTATATGCTTGAGTTCCATCCTTCATCATAGCCTGTCTTTTAACAAATATGTAAACTTTATGTTTTTTCATGGCATTTATTTCAGTTGTAACAGCGTCTTTACATAATGTACCTTCTTCGCACTGCATCGCTTCTTGATATGTGCTTGAATCTTTATTTATTTGAGTTAAGAGAGCGTCATATGTTTCGTTTGCAGCCTTTAACACATCTTCAGATTTTTCCCTTTCATTTAATTCGGAACTATTAGACACGAGAAAAACTTTTACGGGATCTGCTTTACTTTCTAACTCATCTTGATCCAGTTCCAAGGTGACTTGGTACTTTCTTGGTCTACCACGCTTTTTCTTGGGTTCTCCCTCTTCTTTCGAAGAATCGAAGGGTCTTATAATATTTTCTGAGTTGAAAGATTCATTAGTTAGTTTCTCATGTATGTTTTGTTCGTCCTTTTAAGCTTGTTTTTCTTCGTCATACTCTATAAACCACTTTTTCTTATCAATCTCGTTTTCATCCACGTACCCTTTCTCAAGATGAGGGTAGTTGCTTTCCACTAGCTGCCCATATCTTAAGAATGATCGTTACGTGGATGATGCCTTGTTTGGAACAGACGAGATTGAATCTGCTCGTGAGACCCGTAAACAACTATCTGATTTGTTAGCGTCTGGTGGTTTTCATCTACGTAAATGGGCCAGTAATTACGGCGAGTTACTGGAAGGTATTACATCCGGCAATCATGAGCTAGCATTTATTCAATCTAGCGATGAACATGAAAATCTTAATGTCTTAGGTATTGTGTGGCATCCAGTATCGAACCGTTTTAAATTTAAAATTCAACTTCCTGAGAAAATTATTCCGACCAAACTTATCGTCCTGTCAGCTATAGCAAAACTTTTCGACCCCTTAGGTTGGGCCACTCCTCTCATAATAACCGCTAAGATTTTTATGCAGGAGTTACGGTTACGTAAAATCGATTGGGATGCAAAAATCACTCCCGTCCTTTTGGATCACTGGCTCCAATATTGTCGGGAACTACAATCATTAAATCAAGTCAATATTCCCCGTTGGACAAGTCAATCTAAGTCAAATCTAGCCATAGAGTTGCATGGCTTCGCAGATGCGTCAAGTAGAGCTTAGGGAGCTGTAGTTTATGTACGCGTATTAAATGACTTACATGGATCATACATTACTTTAGTATATTCTAGATCAAAAGTAGCCCCAATCAAAACCATAAGCATTCCTAAACTGGAACTTCATGCAGCTGTTTTGTTGGTCAAAATGATTGTGTATGTACAAGAAGCCATGCAAATTTCTGGTGTCCCTATTTATTGTTGGTGGGATTCAACCGTAGTCTTGGGCTGGATCTTTCAGCATCCCTCTCGTTACGAGGTCTTTATAGGTAACAGAGTCTCGGAAATACAGACTAAACTTCCTCTAGCTAAGTGGAGACATGTGCCTTCAGAGCAGAATCCCGCTGATTATGCCTCGCGAGGTCTTTTGACTTCTGATTTACTCTCTCTTAACTTGGTAAAGTTTCTGCTCATATGGCCGTAGAAGAACCGCCTGAATGGCAGTTTTCTCCAGCAACCTCATCATGGCCACGTCTTCTACGTATAACATTATATTGTTTACGATTTATTCGCATTCGAATTATGAAATTACCTTCAGAAAAATTGCCTGCTAATATGGCCACTGAGTTTAATCTGGTTCGTAAATTATGGATACGGTATGTCAAGAATTTAAAATTTAATGAGGAGATTGTTCGTATACGAGATAAAAATAAAATACCACCAGAAATTAAATTAAAAAGTCTCAATCCGTTTTTAGATGAAGATGATATTCTTCGGGTGGGATGGCGCTTAGAAAATTCCGTTCTCATTTAGAATGAAAAATATCCAATTCTTTTATATTAGGAGCTCGAAATTTGGTTCGAGCACATATTCGTAAGTGTGTACCATGCACACGTGAAACCGCCGCTCTCCCTATTCAGATAACGGGAAATCTACCTACAGCCCGTATTACCAGATCTAGACCTTTTCAACTCAGCTGGTTAGATTATGCAGGTCCATTACCTGTATTGCAAATTACTGGCCGTGGTCAAGATGCTAGAAAAGCCTATATAAACTTATTTGTTTGTCTTGCTATGAAAGCTGTACATTTGGAGCTCGCCAATGACAATTCAGCAGCAAGTCTTTTAGCGGCTTATAAGCGATTTGCGGCCCGACGAGACAAACCTAGTGATCTTTACAGCGATAACGGAACTAATTTTAAAGGCGCTGACAGGCAATTGAGACAAGCTTTTGAAACAATTACTCGCGATCAAAGTTTAAAAGCTAGATTAGCCTCTGATAATACCACGTGACATTTCATACCGATAACTGCTATCCACTTTGGTGGATTATGGGAAGCAGGCTTAAGAAGCGTGAAGCATCTTCTCAAACGGGAGATAGGTAGTCACATTCTTTCCACAGAGGAATTTACAACAACTCTTCTGTGTCAAATTAAACCATGGTTCAATTCTCAGCCTATCAGTCCGATGTATAATGATGTGAACGATTTTGCACCTCTTACTTCGGATCGATTTTTAATTGGAGGGCCAATAGTCACCGTACCCGAGCCTTCTGTCTTAGATTTAAGTGAAAATCGCAGTTTGAGATGGCAAGAGCTTCGCCTTATATTTGAAAACTTTTGGCGTGTTTGGTCTCAAGATTATTTGCATAAGTTACAACAGAGAAATAAGTGGCAAACCAGCAATTAAAATATTGAAGTAAATGAAATGGTACTGATTAAAGAGAAGGTTCTTCCACCCACAAAGTGGGATTTAGGAAGAATTGTTGAAACACACCCGTGTAAAGATGGACATACGGGAGTTGTAACCGTAAAAACTGCAAAGTCAATGTCTAGAAGAGCAATCACGCAATTGTGTCGCTTGCCTATAAGGTGTGCCTATACATTAAATTTGGTTATTAATTTAATTATTGTGATTTTTTGAATTTTTGGCTATTAAATTGAGTTAAAAAACCACTAACATGTATGAAATTAACATATTTTCGGTCGCTTTCGTTCTCCATCACGTGTTTTACATGTCTTTTTATAAATGGATACAAGTTTTATTTCGTCTCCGTTTGTTATCAATATATAGTATTAATTGGAGAGAACCTTCGGCGGCGGCGAAGCTGCCGCCACAAGGCACAGCTAGTAAAAATATATAATTAGAATGTGTCGTCTGCTATGGTTTATCGATTGCGGTGATTGGTTAAGTTTGGTTATGTCAAGTGTCAGTTGGTGTCACGCAAGCAATGATAATGCTTGTATAATTTATATAATTATATGAAATAATGCCATTAAAACAAGAGGAGAAATATAAAAACAATATAATGAAAGTATAGACATTGAGGATTTTGCGTATAATTATAGCACGTACACTTTGCATAACCATTTTTTACCTCTAAACCCAACCAGTTTGCAATTGCACAACGACATTATTAGGTTATGCTTATACCGGTTCAAAATTTGCATCACACCCAGCCCTATCCGAATATCCGTATTTCAGCTAGAAAAGTTTCGGACCTTATTGCTATGAGTTTCTATGAGCGAAATATCGCCGCATGGCGGCGCTTCTCGCACGTGGCCCTGCTCAGCACTGCTTTAACATGCCGCTGAATGCGACATTTTTCTTAAAAACAATAATATTTTATCAAATGTAAGCCTAAAATGTTTACAAGAGTGGCAAAATTTAAAGCAATGGATTCGAGTGAAAATCAGTATCAAAATTGAGTGGGTCAAGAAAAAGAAAACATGATAAAGTGTATTGCACTAAACTGCTAATGCCAGCTACCCTTAGAGTCGTGATAACGGCGAAAAATTCATTGGTTCAAATTTCTTCAAAATTTAGTTACTGAATATCAGAAAGCTATAAATAGACCAAGTTTTTTAGTAACTACACCTAGCCAGTTTGTTTGCGAGAAACATTTTCTTCCCGATGAGATTTCCTGGAAAAGGAGAGACGCTTATCCTGCTAGAAGTTTTATAGCATCAGTATGCATAAATAATAACTAATATATTCATAATACTACATTCGAATAAAATTTTAAAAATTTATGAAGAGACAACATTTTTTATTTTAATTGCTTTAATTGCAATTTCCGAATTTTAACGCAAAAATAGCTATCGTTCCCCGGCTCTGAATGTTCTTCATCTGGTGATTATATTTATTCTTTACTTAAATTCCTTTTCGTTCGGGATGTTATTTGATTAAAAAACTAAGTAAACAATTAAAAAGAAACATAAATAAAAATTTTATATCTGGTTTTCTGATCTTTTATTGCCGTGGAAAATAATTTTAGGCCTATAAAAAATTTCCTAAAAAAATGTCGCGATTATAAGAATAATGGTTGGAATAATTAATTATAGGAAAAATGGTAGGAAAATAATTATAGAAATTAATTATAGATTAAAATAATTATTGCAAAAAGTAGATGAAAGTATAAATGAATCATTTGTTTTGAACTATTCACACAATAGTACATACAAATTGACATATTTAAAGAAGCTTTGTTTAACAATGAGGGTATAATGAAACTTTAAAAGCTTTAGGTATCTTATACTTTTTTCGATAATTATGTAAATATTTTAATATTATTAATTTCTATAATTATTTTCTTATATTTTTTTCTATAATTAATCGAATAATTATTCTTATAAGTACTCATGTAGTAGTTCAAAATTATAAGATAGTAATTATAGGCATATAATAATTTTTCTAATGGACAGCTGGAAAGTCTATATCAGGGTGTTCGTTTAAATCACATAAAAACATTCTCGCTCATTTCCCGGGTTTTTTCCCGTTCGCAAAATTTTTTCACGTTCAATTAAATACACAAATTCGATCTATAAAGATAAACAATTCTGCATTTAAAGTAATCAAAACTGAGCTTCAAATCATTTTAAGAAATTTTAAGCTAGAAATATGAAAAATTGTACGATTAAATTCTTGTTTAAAACTGAACACTTCTTATTTTGTTATACATTCATTCAATTTTTTAATTATCTTTGAAATTTTTTCAGAACTTCTAAATATCTTTTACATTGATTCGAATTCTTCCTAAATTTTTTTTTAATCCAGTAAAATGGAAAATATTTTTGACAATTTTGGAAATATTTTAAAATATTCTCTTAAGATTATTTCTTCAGAATAAAAAGCCATTTTCAATTTTCCTAGGAATCTTAATAAAATGTTTTTCATTCTTTTGAAGTATTTCATAATTCTTAAAAAGCTTTTAAATTTTTTGTTATGAATATTTTGTTCTGAATTAGGCCGTGGACTATTTGCACCAAAATTTATGTACGAATAGTCGGATTTTGTTGGTATATGTAGACACTTCGTTTACATTATTTGAAATCATTACAAATTTTTAATTAATTTTGTGAATTTTTGCAGATCTTCTAAATATCTCTTCAACTTAATCGATTTTTTTCTAGGAATTATAGATGATCAATATTTATTATGCATCAAAATTCAACAATTTTACTTATAAAATAAATTTTTTCAGATAAAACAATTAAAATTGTAACATTCAATGTTTAGTTTTCTGTTTTTTTAAATATTTGATATATAATTACCGATTTTAGATGAACAATCAAATATTTAATAATAGATTTAATGATTTCACGATGATTCATTATGACAAAAGAGATATTTCGGGTTTCACTCGTGTACAAAACTAAGAATGTTGCCGACGTTTCGTGAACACTGCAGTTCACTTCTTCAGGGCTGACTTCAGGGCTGAATCAAATATTTCTAAATAATCAGCAATTGTTATTTTCCTTAATTACAAAATTTCAAATTTTAGACTAAAACAATATTGTAAATTTAATAAAAGCCTTTAACTTTAACATGTAGATATTTTAGATAGTGGTGGTACAGATTTACGTCTGAATTTCGATTCTTCAGTTCTTTGTGGACTCGGAATTTTTGGGTACGAATTTCTTCCTCTTGACATCAAGTTCAAAGCCCTCGCGTCCTCTCATTATATTCTCCTCAATTGTTTCACGATCTATAAAATAATATTATTCCTCTAAATTATTTAATATTTAAAGCACCATAAAAGTATGAAAGCAAAATAATGGTACGAGAGTGTTCGAAAATCACTCCTATTAAAAATATCCTGAATCTTCGTATTTAGTTTCTTAACTTTTTAATAATGCTTACCATTAGTGCTCTGAGGCGAATCCAAAAAGTTCTCATCATCAGAGTCAAGTTGAAAAGTGTGATCTGCTTCCGATCCCTAAGTATCCTTGCCTAAAATATCGACTGAAAGTGTATCATTAATTTTTTTACGACTTTCCATCAGTTTCTTATATTTTTCAAGAATGTTTTGACTCTGTTAAGACTGTGCTTTTTTTGGTTGAAGTCCAGTTTCTTTTTGGCCTTCTACGAAAATATGCAAAAGTTAACTATTATTTCTTTTGATGAATTATGTTTATGTGAAGTTTATTTTTTTATAATCATTTTCGTATGTGTTTACTCAACGGTTATGCAATAATAATGTAAATTTAAATGTAAAAAATTTTATTTTTACTTAACAATAGATAAAATACCTTAATCGTTTTAAGAAACTGATAATTACTTTTATTATTATTACCTCTTGTGGCTTCGATGGATTTGAGGTTGTCAATCCCGATGAGAAACTAATTACTTTTGTTTGTTAATTTTAACCGAGTCGCATTTCTTTGTGTTTGAATATCAAATTAACTGCTTGTGATTGAAGACGTTTTAAATTATTTTTGGACAATTAAAAATAAAACACTTTTTCAAAATTTCATGAAAAGTACACCAGAAACTTGTAAGACCTGACTTTGTTACTTCGGTCTCGGCGTGCACACACTCATACTTGGTATATCAACGCCTCCGTGGGTCGATCCCTTTTCAACGCCGTACTGCTTTTCGATACTGCATCAAATCGCATTTTTCTTCGGTGCGGGCGCCCGTAATATGTAAATACTGCACCGCCTCGTATACCTGCTTTATACCTGCGTCAACTATTTTTAAATTCGTACAGAACCCCGAGCTGTACGGTCTTACAAGTTTCTGGTGTATTTTAAAAAACGTTCTTTATCCCACGAAAATATTTAAATTTATAAAATAAAGCAATCTCATTACAAAGATAAATGACAAAAGGACAATTTGAAACACTTCAGGACATTGCACAAAATTTTAAAATCAAAATTGGATTTTAATACATTTTAAACTAGAAATATTAGAAATTGAACGATTACATTTGTTTGTATAAACTGAAAACTTCTTAAATTAAAAAACAATATTTTAATTTTGAATAGTTTAAAAATGCTTTAAAAGCTTCAAGGCTTAAAACATCTACATGGGGCAGAATACGTCAAATGTTCCCAAGCAAGATAAATTATCTTTAGTTTGGGTTAAAACTTGGCTGTGTAAGTTATTTGCTTAATTTTGAATTTTATGTTACCATCTATATAATGAAAATGAGTTACAATCCACGTAGGAATGCCGATTTGTTTCAAGTGCAAAAATCTAATTTTAAGTGAAATTTATCTTTGTTTGTGGGAGCATTTTTTCGACAAAACTACCAGCAAAGGGTTTATAGAATTCAAACTCTGGAATACCCGAAAAACGTTAGCCCTTCGAAAAAGAAATACGCCACCAAGAAAATCAGA
>JAWWLR010000092.1:82087445-82102708 GCA_035041075.1 Acraspis erinacei | reverse complement strand
CCATTTACTTTACCTTGATAAACTCGTTTCGTTAGTCGATCGTCTTTCATTCTCTCAACATGCCCGAACCATCTTAAACGATTTCTTTCCCATGTGTCAACTAATGTCTCTTCCGCACCACATTCTTTGAGAATCGGTGTATTTGAACGAATGAAAACGACAACAGAAACGAACCTAACATCAAAATTGACTAAAATTAACTTTTTGTCGCAAATAGGTATTTAGTTCAAAAAATGGCAAAAATCTTCAACAATAATTATTTCATATCTTCTTAAATTAACTGAATACATTTTCAGAAACACATTCCGTCTAAATTGGAATGAGTGAATAAGTGTACCTATGTTATATCTGTAAAATGTTCTGTTGGTACAATGAGAAAAGTAACGTTCTTTATTTTTGTAAATTTAACATAAATTTGCTGTTAGAAACATAATATATGTAGTATTATGGAATTCTTATGCAATAATTAATGATACCAGTTTTTAAAAAATATTTTCTAAGAACTTATTTACAACGTCTTTTCCACATATTTTTATAACATTTAATTTGCGCATATTCATCCTTAATACAGCAAACAATTAAAAACAATAGTTTTACAATGTTTGTTTATTTTAGTTAATTTAAGAATAATACATATTTATAACCTTTTAATGGTTTTTAAATTATGTGCTGCTAGTAAAATGTTTTCGACTTAATCGGTTCCCAATATAGCACAAAGATTTCACCAACGCCGCTGTTTCGAGAATCAAGACACTCACTATGCTTAAAAAAATACAAGTGCAATATTGTACTAAATATTCTTCCACCCCTTCTCATATCTCACTTTTCCCCAGATCTAACTATTTTACTTCCATCCACTCCCAGATACCACCATTTTATTTCTGCCTTCCCTCAGAAATGCTCTATTTTCTCTTCTACTAACCCCAAAAACCACATTTTTTCTTTTATTTCAGATACAGCCTTTTCCCTTCCATTCACCACTACATACAAACTTTCTCCTAACAAATCGCTTCCTAGATACAACCTTTTTCCCTCCACCTACCCCAATTACCAGAAATCGCCTTTTCCCTTCCACCCACCTCTAAATATTCCCTCTATGCATCACCAGATCCTACTGTTTCCCTTCCACTAACCTTTAATACCGCCTATTCCCTTTCACCCCACCCCAGATACCACCTTTTTCCTTCGACTCTCTAGATAAAACTTTTTAATTTATAACACCTTCTCCTTTAAAATTATCATTAATTCTTTTACTTGGACAATAGTCAACTCAAATAGCTCAAATAGGTAAAAAAACATCACTGATTTTCCAGGAAAGAAAAGATAAATTAAATTACTGTTACTACTAAAGTAATTATAATTTTAGTGAAGCGTAGCTTCTTTTAATAGTAAGATTATCTACTGAAAAATGAACTAATTTAAAATTATTCTCTAAATTCGAATCGTGGAAATTCACGGAGATATCAGCGACTTTTCACTGAAATTATAGTCAGGTCGTGCCCTATTTCACTGGGTTTCCAAATGTAAAAAGTTACTTTTATTTCAGTGACGCTTATTACTGAACCTTCGATAACTTATTCTAATACTGTGAAAACAGATGATTGAAGGGTATTGAAATCTAAAAAACTATAATACAAATCCTGATGAAAGAATTTTCTTATAATCACATTTAAAATTTGTTTGTAAGAATGCAGGGTGTCCAGCGACCTTGAAAACCATGAAAACCTGGAACTCTCGTTGAATTTTTTTTTTCAAATCTTGAAAACCTGGACATCATCTCGAACTTTTCACGTGCACCATGAATTAAATTTTGTTTGCTTTTAAAATAGTCACTTTATTGAAATGTGAGGAGCAATTTAAATCTTTTAGGCCATTATGAAATAAACAGCTTGTTTAGAAGAAATCCTGCTACTAAAAAGCCTTTATGTATGTACGAATTTCCCGTCGGCACAAAGTCGTCTCGACTTTGTAAAAGACGGTCCAACCTTGTTAGCCGAAAATGGTCCAAATAGTGAAATGATCACGCTGGGCCGAGGTTTTCGCCGACCATCGGCACAAAATGAGGACTCAAGATTGGGCCAGTGTATTTAACGAGATCGGCATAGCCTTAGACTACAATGCAGGGACAATTTTGCTTTTCAATATAATTTTTACACCCACTATTGCTATACTCTAAGGATATAAAAAATAGGTATTCAAAAAATAAATAATAAAACAGGCCCACCAGAAAGTGGTCTGCACGAGACAAGTGACTAGGCTGCACTTATGGATTTTGAGCCGCTGAATCCGAATCTGGCCTCAGAATTTCTCCTACATGTCTCAGTTTTCCCCTAGATAAAAAAGAGGGGAAAATCCTAGGGATTTTCTGGTCACACAGGCCTTATAAAAAATTAGTATGTACGAGAAAGGTGACTAGGCTACCCTTATGGATTTTGAGCCGCTGAATCCAAATCCGGCCTCAGAATTTCTTCCTCACTTCTCAGTTTTCACCCAGATGCAAAAAGTAGGGAAAAGCCTAAGGATTTTAGGTCACAGAAACCATACCAAATTTTTGTTTGCACGAGACAAGTGACTAGGCTACCCTTATGGATTTTGAGCCGCTAAATCCAAATCTGGCCTCAGAATTTCCCTTACACGTATCAATTTTTCTCTAGATGCAGAAAATAATGGAAACCCTAGGGATACTTTTAACGTTATTTTGATAATATAAGTATGCGCGAAAATACACACATCGATGTTATATTCTTCAGTAGCTTGGGGTTTTCTAGGGAAATTGAAGGCCTTTTTCAGATTATATATAGATTTGTACAGGAAAAAATAACAAAAAATCATATTCTTTACATTTTTTGCATGCGAAATCAGTCACTTGTCCCGGGCAATTACATTTTTTTTGGTTAGCCTGTGTGACCAGTAAATCCATAGGCTTTATCCTACATTTTGCATCTAGAGAGAAAATGGAACAAGAACGAAAAATTTGATGTTCAAATTTAGATTTAGCACGCGAATTTGCAAAGGATATGGCATTTTTATTATTTTTCCCGTACAAATCTATATATTATGAGAAAGATCTTAAATTTCTCTAGAATTACCCAAGCTATGGGGAAACGGAAGGCACAATAGAGAATTTTTGTGTACAAGTTTAGAATCTATAAGTGGCTACACTTAAGAATCTAACATCCATGTGTATATTTTCGCATATACTGGTATTATAAAAATAATGTTCAGAATATTCCTAGGGTTTCCCCTATGTTCTGCATCTAGGGGAAAACTGAGACGTGTAGGAAAAATTCGGAGGCCAGACTCGGATTCAGCAGCTCAGAAACCATAAGGGTATCCTAGTCGCTTGTCTCGTGCAGACAAATTTTTTGTATGGCCCGTGTCACCAATTTTTTTACTCTTTTCATCATTAATTTTCTTATTATTTTGTGCCAACATGCAGATGTAAAGTAAATTGTAGGAAAAATAAATATTCCGGATTTTTAATTCAAATGTATCTATATATTTCTAAGTATCAAATAAACAATGCGCGTAGCAAACAATTAACTATTAATTTGAGTTATGAATATTTTTGAGAATTTGGAAAAAAACGCCAATGCAACTGCTCAGGACGAACGACCCGAAACAAGTGCTCTCAAGTTGTCACCTCTCCGCCCCTCAAGGAAAATTTGGGTCTTAGCTAGCCATGCGTTTTCTATGAATATCTGCACCGCATTTCGTCTATACTCGGCGCCAGCTAGCCCTCTGCGTTTACGACTTTTCCAGCAAGTCAATTTTTTAGGTCTTCACAAAATTAACTGTTAATGGGAGTATAAATGAAATAATTCCTAAATAAATAATTTAAACTATGACCATGTTTAGGGTTTCGTAGCCCCGAGCTGAAACCCTTAATTTTGATTTCAAACAATTTTTTCAACGAATTTGAGTGCGTACTGCGGCAATTTTTGTTATCTTTCGTGTAACGTTTTGCTATTTAGGTGTTTCAGGGCCGAGAGTCCACCTATATATAAAGTGTGAGATATTTATGAATTTGAATAAATTTACCAGATGGTTTATCTGACAGATACGCATTTCGGGTTGATCCACTGTATTTCATATGACATTGAAGCTCGATACAGGAATAGCGCAAATGTTGTATTGCCACAAATAATCCTTTTTTATTTAGATAACTATGTAAGTATTAAAATTTTGTTTCAATTACTGCCTGTGACGAACCAAATTTAAAGTGTATTACTATGAGGAAAAGTTAAATGAGGTTCGATTTACATATAGGTGATATATGTAACCTATATGTAAAATGCAAAAAATGTTGCATATATCCGCTTTTATGCACAAATGTTCGCATTGTAGTTCAGTACTTTCATAAAAAAGTGTGAAATTTGACAACCATGAAACAACAGTTATTATTCAAAGTCATTGTGCATTTTAATTTTGTTGTAAAATGTATGAAGTTATGAAAAATGCCTTTACAAAACAACAGCAACTTGGACAGCACCATAACTCCCCGCTCGACTAGTTCAGTGTGGCAAGAGCCATATGTTACCGCGCTCAGACCCAGTTTTTAGTTGTATACCATCCTTTGCGAATCACTGTACGTTCGTCCGAATAAAGAAAAGTTGCGCTCACAGAACGAAAGAACGTCTTTAGCAAAAATAAAGGTTAAGCTCATTGTTACCCCTTCACATTTTGGCGATCCTGCCAGCATAGTGCTTCCACGATATATCAAAAGAAGCCTACCATTGTGACGAAACTTGGAAGTCAAAATTGTGTGGAATTCATAGAGAACATTTATTCGAATATTTCTACTAAAAGTTCGTTAAAAAACGAAAAGTAGGAAACTTCATTTACAAATAGTTGGTAAATTTAGTAGCCAATATAAAACATAAAATTCTTGATATCCGAAATTCGTAAAACTGAACGAGGCCCGCAAGCAGGTGGAAGAGGCAGCTGCCTGTGTCTTGAAACTGACAACGCAGCATCCAGTACAGCACGCAACGCCGAAGAACAAGGATTCTACGGTCTCCAAAGTAAGGAAAAAGTGAGCAAAGAAGAATAAGCATAAGAAGTTAGAAATATTGTACGGATTATTTGTTTTGTCAAAAAACTGTATAACATTCTTGGATGTTATAAATTTTGTATACAAACTATTCTAATCCTTAGGATCGTGACGGTACACACGATTATGGTGCTCTATGTCCCATTTGTTCCTCAAAAAACCAAATAACATACCTTGAATTAACCTTGTGTGTACTCGTTGTAGCACGATTGCGCAAGTTAAAGGTTTAAACGCAAAGAATCTGTAATGAAAAATTAGGTAAACTGGCATTCCACGTTTATCGGGGAAAAAAAATAAAAATTATACCCACAAAATGACACAAGCAGCTACATCAAGTGAGGAATATCAACACTAAATGAAGAAAATGAGGACCGGCTACAGAAAATCTCAGCGTAAGGCTAGAAGATAGGGCTTCGAACCAAAGTCGAAACAGACAAAGAACAGTCCAAGTATGCGTCAGACAATGACAAGCAACGGGAAGGTACCACACAGTCTCAAGATAGGCTAACTTCCGCTTAAGGAAAACGATGCCCCTAGAGTTACGGGTGGGAACTCGTGCGGCCAGGCAGGCGAAACCTCAGTAGTCCCGACAGCAGCGTTATTACCTGTACGGACTGAAGCGTTATCACCAGTACGGGAAGTTCCCCCATCAGCTCCAGGCAGACTCTCGTCTAGATATAGAGCTGCGAGTGGAGATGCGACCAGCGTGGCCGTTGAACCATCACCACTCACAGCACCAGCCATGGCGACACGTAGGCCCACATTTAGAACGAACGCGCTCGACACAGATTCGGACACAAACGGTCCAGCTGCCGAACGCCCGGTAGTCACAGCTGTAGCCGATTGTATTTCGTCTAAAGACGTGATCCGCAAAACCAAAAGCCTTAGCGGACACGATGACATGAGCATAGAAGATTTTATTAGGACTGTCAAGCGCGCGAACCGCAGGTGCAGAAAACCCGATCTGTTATTAGATTTTATATTAGCGGAAAAAATAACGGGAAATTCATAACTCGCTATTAGATACACACAAGGACTAGTGCAACGTTATGCTCTAAATTAGAAAGCTGCAAACAGGGTTGTCCGGAAACTATACAAAATTTCAATTTAAAATTTCGTCAAAATGTCAACGAACTTAAATATGCTGTACAGAGCAAGAATACTAGTCCAATGGAACGGAAGATATAACGGAGAACGGAGAATATAAATACCCCGCTTAGGCATATTATTGCTAATAATATCAAATCTCCTGAATCGAGAGTATTTAACAGCTTCCATTTAGTGAAAAAAAAATTAGGAAGTTTAGGATCCCGGAAAATCGCGTATTCACATCACTAGATGTCACTTCTCTATTCACAAACGTGCCGAAAGAGAAGTCAATTGAGGCGGTCCGTAGTAGGTGGAATAAAATTCGCGAAAAGACTAAAATTCCGTGGGAAGATTTTGAAGTAGCACTTAGATTATGCCTTAATAGCACGGATTTCAATTTTAAGGGGAAGACGTATTTTCAAAAAAGAGGACTACCGATGGGTTCGCCGCCTCCACCTTTCTTAGCCGATATAGTAATTGATGACCTGGAAGCAGTTATTTTACCGAAAATAGGTTTCCAGGTACCATTGTATGTTCGTTATGTCGACGAAATACTAGTAGCTCTCCCAGAAAATGAAGTAGATAACCTTCTACAAGTTTTTAATTTGAACGATATTGGTATTAAATTCACAATAGAGAAGGAACAAAATGGGACAATAAATTTTCTGGATGTCACTTTTCGAAGGACTGACAGCCAGGAAATAAATTTCAATTGGTTTAGTAAACCAACGTGGTTCGACACATGCCTTAATTTTGACTCTAACCATCCAAAAAAATACAAAAAAGCGTAGTTTTCAATATGGTCGACAGAGCTATTCTCCTCTCCGATAAACAATTTCATAAAGGTAACTTTCAACTGGTGGAGGACACTCTCAATGAGAAATTTTACCCGAAAAATGTTGTTAGGGAGAATATCAATCTCAGATGGAATATTTGGGCAAAAACGGAACAGCGTAAAATTGATGATATAGTTCCAAACGCGGAAGTTAGGTTATTTATTAGCATCCCGTACGTTGAAGGGTTATCTGAAAGAATCGCGAGAATTCTCAGAAACATGACATTACTGCGGAATTTAAAAACAAGCGAGACCTTACATCAGCTTTGATACCTACTAAAGACAAATTAAATAAATTGCATAAGAGCAATCTCGTTTATATAGGTAAAACGGCACGTCCGTTAGGAGTACGGGTTAAATAACACGTTAAAGACATAAATAAGATCCCTGAAATGCGGTAAATTTAGGAACCGATGTAGCAATTCTTTCGAAAATATATGTCCTGGTAGTTAAAGGGAAACGGGCCTGGAAACACTTGCAGGCTACGTTCGTCTTTTAGTTTTGTAACCGCAGTAAAATTTAAAGTACCCTTCTTTCCATTTTCTTAAAGTCGTTAAATTGTAGTACCTCTGAGAATGTTCGGTCAGTTTTCTTCGTGATTTTAAACAGAGCGCATGTTTCTAATTTTACGTTGAAATACTAACTTCTTATATCATTCAAGAATTTGTTTTTTGAGTTTTTGCTTACTTGCTTTTATTTTTTGGAATTATTAAATTCCTCTCAAACTATAAAAGTGAGTGATTCTGTTCAACGTGCCTGTGAAGTTTGTGGACATTGTGTTTGTTGGATTATGGAGTGTTTTTTACTTCATCTAAATCACCTTCCCTTCTGCGGCGGAATAGGAAAGACGCATAGGGAGGAAAGCGGAGATAGAAACAGAGAGAGGGGTGGGGGGAGCTGCACGATATAAAAAAAAAGTTTATGCATGATCTCTTTTAATTTAGTCTTAGTGGTTTTTCATTTTTAAACTAATAAAATACCTATCCGTGGTCGAAACGTTTGCCAATTGTAACCTTTTACGAAATGCATGGTTTATAATTGAGTACATTTATAAGACCTTATTGGCAATATAAAAATTCTTCACGAGAATTTAAATAATGGGGTCAATATAAATCCGACATTTTTCATAAAATCTGTAAAAATGTCACATAACAATTATCACTAAGAGGTATTTGCTGAACCTAAGACGCGAAATAGGGTTACAGGTTAAAGCTCAAAAGCCATCCCACCTCAACGAAGTACAAAACTATACTGTTGAGATAGAAATGTTGTTGAAGGAAGCGCAACCGACGCGGATAACAACCACCACCTTCCGACACCCTATGAGGACGCAATCCAATCTACTATCACAGCAATTTGTACCAAAGCCAACTAATTCTACGCCATATAAATGGCCCCAGTTTAACCAAAATCAGCCTACTCGAGCAGTCTCTGGTAACTGCCATAAGTGCGGAAAGCCCTAAAGTGCCATGCATCAATGTCCGATGAACATGCCGCGAAATTTTCCACAAGGTGTGTTCCCGAATCGACCACCACAGGAAGTTCGCAATATCCGGGAAGAAGAACAACCCTATTTAGAACAAGTGGAAATGGACCAAGAAGAAGTTAACGAGCAACTTGAATACGAGGATACAGTTGAGTATCTGCCTTATCCGGAAGACTACAGTCAGTAACTCGGTTAAAAAAAACCCTAGGCACGGCTCCCGTGCTCAGATATGCCGATTATCAGAACCTTTAGAATTCAGACCGAACACCACGCACTAAAATGGCTCGATAGAGTTAAAAATCCCTCTTTAAGTTTCCTAAGATGGAGATTACTTTTAGCAGCCCATTCTTACAAACCAATAGATTACATTAAATGTAAAGAAACCAATGTTGCTGATTGCTGATCGAGAATGTTCCCGATATCTGACCCACTCCAAGAAGCCGAAGACCCAGCTGAACAGTCATCTGAGGATTTAGAAGAGGTCCCTAGAAGGCAACTGCCCAAAAGGAGAATGCGGGGACCAACGCTAGAAATTGAAACACTGCAAAAAGGCCCAACTGTCGTTATCAATGAACCATATGACTTGCCGGAAATACCTACGCTAGATTTCGACCAAGACCTATATGACAAGTTCCAATAGTGGCTGGATGATAGAAAATAAAATCTTTCAATTAGAAAGCCTAACGCAGGTGGTAAACTCTGCATAAGGATACATAAAAGAAGAACAAATAACAACAGTGTTGAAGTTTTGCCGCCGTATAACGAAAAACTCTGGCTCACCAAGCTACATGATATTCAAGATTTTCAAACCCGTAAGTTAACCATCGCTCGACTACACTTTCCAGACCCAACGATTCGACCTTTAGAAAATAATAAAATTGATCAATTTCAACACTTTCTTAGCCAAAACTACAGTGAATACCTGAATATCTACTATTGCTTCTCCACTACCTGCGAATTAACTCAGGACGAAAACTAGGTAATCCTGAGAGAAGGTCACGATTCAATAACCAACCAGCATTTTGGTGAGAATAAAAATATAATGAAAGCGAGGCCACTAGGTGAGTGGAAAAACATGAAAACAGATGTAATTAACAGCTTCAGAAGATGCCTAGTCTGCCAACTGCAGAAAACTTCATGGATAAAAAGGCAGGCTTAGCATTCAGGATTAATTGACGAAGTAATCAATTTTCATTTCCCTTAAAACAAAAACTTCTGAAACAATGATAGAAAACCTGTTTGCCAATTTTATTTATATATTTGGAGCACCCAAAAACATACTCACGCATCAAGGTACAAACTTCGTGTCAGAATTGATAAATAAATTTGAAAATCTTTTTAGAATAAAGTACATCAAAACCACAACTTATCATCCTCAAAGTAAACGGAAGTTTAGAAAGAGCACACTTGGTGCTAAAAGACCATATAAGGACTTGTATCGAGGACACTCAAACCGAATGGGACGTAATACTCAAAATCATCACGCTAGCTTATAATACTACTACTACTACCAATCTAAAATATTAAGACTTGCTCGACCTGTGGAAACAAAGGCATGAAAGATACCTGAGGAAAGCGGAGGAAAGGCTGCAGTTGCGAAAGGAAAGGCGTACGCGCTACAAAGATTCCAGGATAGTGCTGCCTTAACCAATCTGCGAAGTTAGGCAAAAGGTTAAATTCTTAACCAAATTCCTTCTCATAAACTGTCGCCCAGTTGGAAAAGTTATGCGATCATCTTGGAATATTTAGATAGTAACGACTATATGATAGCCTATGATTAAAAAAAAAGAAAGCTATATACCAACCAGCTAATGCCCTATTATTAGATACTGTTAACACTTAATTCCTGTCACCAAGATTTCGTTTCTGGAATCCGAGGGAATTACTATACACAAATTTCTCAATATCCTTTTTCTCCTTTATACCTTATCACGAATTCCATTTTCAAACCAAAAGTTTTTGCGCTCCCTCGCACTATCAACAATTAGGGATGTGTAAAAGAATAGCCGAACATATAATTTGCGAAAGGAAATAACCAAATTATTTGTTAGCTAACACCCATCTTTTGTAGTCAGTAACCGTTCCTATCACATAAGGGAACTTACCTACCCACTAGTAATCGATACACTATTCCCTATTGAAATATCCCATGCAGGAAACTATATAGGAAACTATATAGTAACCTATATGGGAAACTGTATAGAAAATTATCTGGGAAACTTTATACGAAACTATATAGTAATTTGAGGCCGGGTCCTATATAGTTTCCCATGTAGTTTCCAATATAGTTTCCTGCATAGTTCCCTATATAGTTTCCTATGTAGTTTTATACTATTAGCTTATCCACATAACACACTTCCCAAAAAAAACCTGGTATTTTTTGGCCCTTGGTTCAAGTGGCCGGGTAAGTTCATGTGCGCCGAGATTTTTTTGTTTTTAGTCAAAGTAAACAAATGCGACAAATTTTTACCGTCAATTCCGTGTTTTTAATAGAAGAAGCTCTAATTAATAGAATCGAGCGAGAAATAAATTTTAAATATAAATTTATTTAAAATTTTTTTATTTTTTGAAAAATTGAAATATAAGAGAAAAATAATAAGAGTGTTTCAATAATTCCTAAACAGAAAAAATTTATTTATTTTATTAAGTCTGAAAATGTTAAATAACATGCCGACTAAATGCGGAACTAATACTATCAATCGGCCTGCGCGGCTGACTAGTAGCGGGAAATTTAAATTAGTATCCCACATAATATGAAGATGTTGTAATTTAGAGGTTTCAAATGTAATTGAACTTGAAAAAGTGAAAATTAGCAGCACATACTTTTGATCAAAAATATTTACGCAATGATCAGAAAATATTTTATTGACTCAAACATTTATTGAAAGATAGACAGTAATGGTAAATTATAGCAATAAAAAAATAATTCAATGATTTTATTAATTCCATGGCATTTAGTCAGGGCAACATATATCAGGTTATAATTTAATTTCAATATACTGCGCAATTTTTTAACATTTTATTTCTAAACTAATAACTCCAATCGAAGACATGCAAACAGATTAATTCAAGGACAGAATCCATTTAATTTCAGTCAGGGTTTTACACTTGACATTGCATAATATCTCAGGGACAAAATATGTTGTTCTGTTAGAAGAATTTAGGCGATTCTTATTTTTCCGATTCTCAACAAAAAATTTCAAAGAAGTTATGCGTATATGAATGTTGTGATTTTTTTTCAAAAAACCCGAGTTTCTTCTTTAAACCTATAAAACTTTTGAAAAAATTAAAGATATTCTCCGCTTCATTTTAATATTTCTTATCATCTTCTTTCGTAATTAGCCCTTAAATTTAAAAAAATTATTTTAATTTAATAAAGAATATATCTTGTGAGTGAAAAATATCTCTTGTCCTTTTTCCGATTACTTTCATCGTTTAGGAGAAAGATTCAAGAATTACATTTTTAGGAAAAAAATTCTCTTGGCCTCCAAGATTGTTCAGCCGACATGATGGTGATAAAATATGCTTCTATATTGGCAGAAATTGTAAAAAAATATCAAACAAAATAAGAGGTGAGTTTTTCCAGAAAAAATTTGTTATTTTTTCTTCAAATTTGAAGAAATGAATAAAAATATTTGGTAAAATCCCACCTTTTTTATTCTTCCAAATATTTTTGAACAGTTTTTGCCAACAGAAGAAAAGCTTTTTATCAGAATCATGCCAGCTAAACGATTTTTTAGGACACGAGAATTTTTTTCTTTACAAATTGCAATCTTTAAATCTTTGTCGTAAACGAGGAAAGATATCGCAAAATATAAAGAGAAATTTTTAAAACTTTGTTAGACGTGCAAACTTTCCTCTTAATTTGTTTTCGTCTGTTATTGTTTCCGCAAAAAAGTTAAAAATTTTATTATCAACAAAAAAATTCCCCTAGCCACAAAAATTATTTATATGGCACCAAACTCATAAGATATCTTCCTTATCAAAGTAAAAATTAAAAACAAATGGCAAAAAATGTAAGGGTGCATTTTTTTAAGAATATAGAAATTTTTTAATCTGCCGTTGTTAATGGATTTGCCTCGCGCTACGCGCTTTGTCTTTATACTACAGATTGGTTCAAAGAACTTTGGAAAAAAGGTCAAAGAATCGACAACTGTAATTTGGTGGTCATGAATGCTCTTTTCTTAAAGATCCTTCGGCTTTAACGGCTTTAACGGCTATATATAAAGTGTATCTTATATTTATTTATGTACTGCAATCTGAGACTGTTTATTCAGGTATTTTTAAATAAAGTAAAAATTTCATTTTTCATGATCACTTTAATATTCGATCTTTATTTTGTATTAATTTTTATGCTCAACTGACATGAAAACTGTATTATTTAAATAAATTTGTACTAGTGCAATTCATAATGTACATTTATGCATATTGAAATAAAATTATCTTTCATTTCTCATTTCTATAATTTTAAAAAGTGCGCGTTCTATAAAAAAAAGCAATTTATTAAATAAACATTTTACTGCATCCTGTATCGTTTTCCATGCATTTTATGTTTTTTTATGTTTTTTTTTTACGATTGAAACAACAACTACCCCACATAGCGCACTTCCCGAAAAAACCTGGCCTTTTCTTAGGGCTTGGTCCAAGTGGCCAGGAGAAAAAACCAGGTCTGTCCTAGGTTTAGACCTATGCTTAAACATAGGTTAAAACGTAGATTCATGTCCGCCGCGATTTTTTTGCTTTTAAGGAAAGCAAATTAATTCCATACATTTTTTAAATTTAATTTTAAATTTAATTTAAATTAATTAATTAATTTCATTTAATTTTAACTTTAAATTTAAACTAAAGTTTGTATTAAGTCGTAGAAGTTTCGCTGATCCTTTTAAACATTTCTTTTTTAATTTGAGATTTTCAATAATAGTGATGAAAATCGAATTTCCTCGAAAATTCCTAGAGAGCAAAAATTTACTTATTTTCTCAAGTCCGAAAACGTAAATTAACATATCGGACATCGAAAGAGGTATATCGATTGCTGGCAAGCAACGGCTGCCTCGCAAATTAATTCGCCGTTTCAAATTGAAACACTCGTATATCCCTGACGATTAATCTCAGTTGCGAGAAAGGATAGCACTAGCGCTGCACACTGACCAAATTCCGAACTAATACTCGCAATGGGCCGGCGCGAGTGAAATAGCATTAGTAGAGGGAAATTTAAATTAGTATATAACGCAATATAAATATGAAATCAGTTACAGCTACCAAATCTAATTGAAGCTGAAAAGGTCGAAGTTATCAGTGTATACCTTTGTAAGATAGACAGTAATGGTTAATTGTAGCAATAAGAAAATAATTCAATGATTGTATTAATTTAATTGCATCTAAGCAGGCAAAATATATTAGGTTTTGACTTTAATTTCAATACTGTGCATGTTCTTAAAATTTAATTTCTAAACTAATGAATTCAATCGGAGAGATGCAAACAGAAAATTCAAGGACCGAATCCATTTCAAATCAGACAGGGTTCTACACTTGAAATCGCAGAATCTCTCCGAGCCGAAATATGTTATTTTTTACAACAAATTTGGCGATGCGTATTTTGCAGATTTGCAAAACAATTCTAATAAGCTTTGTGAATTTAAATGAGGTGCTTTGTTTTAAAAAACATATTTTTTTCAAACCTCTATAACTTTTAACGAATTAAGGATACTTTCTTCACGATTCTAATGCGATTTATCCTCTTCTTTCGCAATGAGCCGGAAAATTAAAAGAAAAAAAAGGTTTAAAGTTAAAGAAATAGCGGCGGGTTCTCTAAAAAAAATTAAAATTAGATTTTCTCAAAAAACTTATACTTAAATTTATTTCTATTTTTTTAAACTTGTGCTTTGATAAGGAATATATTTTGTGAGTTTGGTGCTGGATGAATAACTTCTGTAGTCAGTAGATTATTATTTTCTTACAATCAATTTTTCTACTTTTTCTTGGAAACAGTGACTCGGAACTGATATTAATCGTCAAGGATAGAAGAATGCTTCAAGTTCAAGCCTTGTATTATTTGGCGAGGCAGCCGTAGCGTGGCAACTGCCATGATTATTGAAACAACCTGATTATTTTTCTCTAATATTTCAATTTTTCAAAAAACTAAACATTTTAAAATACATTTATACTTAAAACCTACTTCTCGCTCAATTATATTAATTAGAGTTTCTCTTTCATTAAAAACACTGCATTCTCGGTAAAAATTTGTCGCATTTATTTACTTTTATTAAAAACAAAAGAATATCGGCGGACATGAACGTACCCGGCCACTTGAACCAAGTCCCAAGAAAATACCAGGTTCTTATCGGGAATTGTGCTATGTGGATAAGGCCATAGTATAAAACTATATAGAAAACTATGTAGGAAACTATATCGGAAACTATATCGGAAACTATATAGGATCCGGTCTCAAATTACTATATAGTTTCCTATATAGTTTCCCATATAGTTTTCCAGATAGTTTCCTATGCAGTTTCCCATATAGGTTACTATATCGTTTCCTACATGGGATTTTTCAATAGGGTTGTGAACAGCAAAGAAATATCTTGAGCTAATATGTACCGACAGAAACCACGCCGAAGTAATTAAGCAACCTACAGGCGACGATTGTAAAATCTATTCCGCCCAAATAGACTTACCACTTATGGAAATATATATATATATATATATATATATATATATATATATATATATAAACAATTCATATTTGTATTAAGGATTTTAAGGACCAAATCCAGTCTACCAATGGGGATGTGACAGCACCA
>JAWWLR010000092.1:81947976-81962542 GCA_035041075.1 Acraspis erinacei | reverse complement strand
GACCCACTTTTAACTAAACAGTTAACTTTTCAACCAAACTAATGAATTTTCAACTAAAATTATCCATTTTTATCTCGAATAAATAAATTATAAACAAAAAGATAAATTTTTTTATTTTATTAAATTTTTTTTAAATAGTTGAACTTCAAACAAAAAAAGATCCATTTTCCAACAAAAATGGAATAGAAGAATCGTTTTTATCAACGAAGACGAGTTTTATTGAAAATTCATCAATTTAAAATTAAAAAGATAAATTGAATAGTTAAATTTTCAGTTAAAAAATGCATTTTCAACCAAATCGAAATATTTTCAACTAAAATGATGATTCGTCAACTTAAATAATTGAATTTGCAACCAAAAACATTAATTTTTAAATAAATTGATGAGTCTTTAACTAGAATCATTAAATTCTCCATAAAAAGAATTATTTTCAGCCCAGAATATTGATTTATAATAAAAGGTCAAAATTTGCAATCAAATATTAAACAGTTATATTTTAAGTAGGAAAATTAATTTTCAATAACAAAAAAATTCAAGAAAATAGTTCAAGTTGCACTTGGAATAAACTTAATAAAATGAAATTTCAGTCAAAAAATTGACCTCAGACAAAAGAGCGTGCTATTCCATTTAATATTGTAATTAAAAAAAAAATTAACCACGCTCTTGAAAAAATTCCGACTCGACTAATTTTTCATTGTCCTTGATCCTTAATATTCGAATCCAAGCATTTTAATCTTGTAATACTTTTAACATATAATCTTTTATAAATGAGAAAAAACAGTATTTCAGAAACAAATTTAAAATATTCAAATTTATTAATTTATTTTAAACAAAACAAAAGTCTTGTCAACTATAAAAGATTACTTTTTGACAAAATACTTTAATTTTCAACAAAATGATTAAATTTTTAACATAATAGTTGAATTTTCAACCTAAAAAGATAAATTCTCAACAACAACAAAATACCATAGTTTATATTTAAACAAAAAAAAATGAAATTTATACACAAAAAAAATAGAATTTTAAAACGTAAGACGAATTTCCAACATATAAAAATTCTTCACTCGAAACTGATGCATTTTCCCCCAGACATATGAAATTTTAATCCAAGAAAATTAGTTTTTTTTTAATAAAAAGGAGAATTTTCAACTAAAAAATATAAATCTTCAAAAAAACTAAAACAGATGAATTTTTAAATGAAAAAGATAAATTTTTAAAAAATAGTTGAATTTTCTGTTGACTTTTCAAGATCAGAATACGAATTATTAAACAAAAAATAATTGTTTTGTACGAAAAATTTTGAATTTTCCCATCCAAAAAGACGAGTTGTCAAAAACAGTTGAATTATGTACCAAATAGTTGCATTTTTATCCAAAAAAAATCAAATTTGTACGAAAACAGAGGCATTTTTAATAAAAAAAAACAACATCTTTTTTTTAAGTTGAACTTTCATCCAGAAAATATTTCAGTTCATTTTTCAACACCAAAATATAAATTTTAAACAAAAATTAAATTTTCTACGAAATACTTAAATTTTTCAACAAAAAAGTAGAATTTTCAACCAAAACTAAAACAGATGAATAAAAAAAAAACCTTCAAAATATAAATGAGTTTAATAAAAAATACAATTTTTCAAGTGAATCAGTTACAATTTTCTACCAGTTTCAATCACTAACGGAATTTTTTTTATTGCCTTAAAATTTCTAAAGAAAGCAGAATCATAAATGAACAAATTCTTAATTTTTTGCGAACATAAGTCGTTTTTGTGAAATCTTTGGAAATATTTTTAAATATTTGTAAACTCTTTGAAATAATTGAAATTTTTTAATATTTTGAAATCTTTCAGAACTCTTTAAAATCTAGAAATTTATGTGAAATCTATTAAAATATTCGTAAAATCTTTATAAAATTTTTATAAATCTTTTACATCTTGTAAATCCCGATAAATTCTTTTAAATACTTGTGAATTCCTTCCTACATCTTTTGTATTTATTTTAAATCACTGAAGTATCAGAAACGTTTGCGAAATATTTTGAAATTTTCTCAAAAAAAAAATTTGAACTCGTTCAAAATCACGGAAATATTTTGTATTTTGGTTATTTTGAAATATTTGAAATTCTTGAAATCCAAAAATGGTATATTTCAACAAAACACATAAATTTCCAACTAAATATTTGAAGTTCTAACTAAAAAAGGAAAATTTTCCAATAAAAGAAAACGAATTTTCAACAAATTTGTTAGATTTCAATTAAAAAAAATAAAATTTCAACAATATAATTCAATTTGTAACAAAAAAAAGTGAATTTTTGAACTAAAAAGAAAACATTCCAATCAAAAATGGAATAATTAATTTCTAGTTAAAAAAAAGCGAATTTTTTAATCGAAAAGTTAAGTTTTCAACCATAGTAATGAATTTTCAACTAACATGACGAATTTTTAAGCAAAAAAATCACTTTTTAAATACAATACTCAATTTTGAAAGTCAAAAATTAATTTTCAACAAGAAAAAATCAAATTTTCTATAAAATACTAAAAGTTTCAATCAAAACTACTGAATTTTAAATTAGAATAAAACAAATTCTCATCGGCAAAATTGAAATTGCAGCTAAAAAAAAAAAAATTTGTAAATAAAAATGAAATTTGAACAAAATAAATGAATTTTTAAACAAAACTAATGAAAAAAGATTAATTGGTATTCATGTAACTTTTTTAAATAAAAAAGAGCAGTCAAATGAATTTTCAAACTACAAAAATCCATTTTCAACAAACAAAATTAATTGTCTAGAAGACCATGAATTTAAAATTTAAAAAAAAAATGGATAAAAAAAAAAAGTAAAAAAGTCCAGTTTCCGATTAAATGTTCACTTTTTAACAAAATAGTTAAATTTTCAACCATGTATTTGTATTTTTAAACAAATAAAGACAAATTCAGGCCGGAAAAAGTAATATTTCGTACTTCAACCAAACTTTTTTTTAAATTTTGAATAAAAAATAGTTGAATTAAAAAAAATGGACGAATTTTCAAAAAAAAATAGTTGCATTCTTCATCGCAAAATTACATTTTTAAACAAGAAATGATCTTTTTAAAAAAAAAACTTGTTGATTACGAAAGATAGTTTAGGAATTTTTCAAGCCAAAAAGGCGCATTTTTCTCCAAAACGGTGGGGGTTACAATTCAAAAATGTTTGTTTTTTGTTAAAAAAAGATTTCAAGGGATTCATAAAATTTTCATATTTAAATAAAAAATAAATAAAAAATGATATAATTCATGATGGGGAATTGATATAATATGTATAACAGTATAAAAAGAAATTTAAACAGCCAAAACAGGTATTAATTAGAATCTTCTTTTAAAAATTAGAAAGAGGAAACTTCGTAACAAAAAACCAAAAAAAAAAAAACATTTTTTATGTAAATTATAATTGTTCATGCAATAAAAATTATAACATACCTGAGGAACTTTGACTTTTTTGTGTATCAATGTTCTCTTTCGAAGCAGATGTGGCAGGTACCTCTACAACCGGAACTATTTCTATCAAGTTCGGATTTCGGTAATTTTTTTGGCCATACTGTAAAATAAATATAAAAAAAATGGTATTACAAGCTTCACAGTGATTCTTAAGACTATTTTTTGGGGGAAAAGGGGGCCTAAAAATAGAAAAATACGGAACTTTTAGGGGGGGGGGGGGAAACTAGTAGAACTTGAAAGTCTTCAAATTATTATTTTCTTTCTAAAATATTTAGTTTGCTAATTAAAATCATGGTATTTTTTTTGCAAAAATACAATTTACTACCACTTTTTGTATCAAGGGAAATTAATTTCTCCGGGGCTACCAAAGCCTAATTTTTTAAAACAAATTACCGGTTTAAAACACATAAATGACCATATTTATTTATTTATTATATAAAATATTATATTTTTATATAAAAAAATGACTAAAAAGTGAATTAGTAAAAAATATTTTAAAGAAAACACAGAATTAAATGAAATTCGAATGCATTCAGCAACATTTAAGGGACATGAGAAGAATTCGATATAATTCATTAAAGTGCTAAGTGAATTGAAAAATATTAGAAAAATTCATGAATTAAATTTGCAATAAATTGAGAAAATGTCAAGATAATTAAGAAAAAATTAGAGAATTTACAGAAGTTTAACGTAAATGAGAAGAATTCGATGAAATTCATAAAAATTCGAGTAAAATTGAAAACAATAAAATTGCAGTTTCAAAAACACCGAATTAAATGAAATTCTAATAAATTGAGAAAATTTCAAGAGAATTAAAAACAAAATGTAAAAAGTTTACAGAAATTGAAGGCAAATAAAACGAGTTCGATGAAATTTATAAAAATTCAAATAAATTGAAAACAAGGAAAAAATACTGAAAAAATGCATTCATTAAATTTGAAATAAATTGAGAAAATTCCAAGGGAATTTAAAAGAATGCCAAGAAATTTCAAGAAAATGAGAAGAATCCAATGAAATTCATAAAAATTCAAAGTGAATTTTTTTTTAATTCAAGAGAATTTAAAACAATTGAAAAATATTTTTAAAAATTCATTAAATGTTTTAAATTTGAAATAAATTTGGAAAATTTCAAGGATTCGAAGAATTTTATCCGTACGAATTAAAAACAACAAAAAAACAAGGTAAATTACAATAACTAAATAATATTCCAAAAAATGTAAGAAAGATAATAATAATTCAATGTGAAATAAAACACTTATAAATAAATAAATCTATTGAATTCAGCAGATTACAAGGGAATTTTAAAGAATTTAGAGTGAATTCAAAGTAATTAAAAAAAAGTCAATAAAATTAAGAAATATTTGGATTCTTTTAAAAAGTGACTCAAAAGTGATTTGAGAAAAAAAATTTATAAAGAAAACCAACAGCGAATTAAGTATAACTCGAAAGAATTTTGATAATTTTACAGGAAATGAGAAAATTGATTTAAAAAAATTAAAATTAAATCAAAAATTAATTCAAATTAACAAAATGAAAATTAATCAAAAATATATGCCACTGATGTCAATAAAATTGGAGTTATTTTACAAAAATTCTAAACACTGATGAAATTCATAATAATTTGAAGAAAACAAAATTTAAGAAAATTTAAAAAAATAAAAAATGTAGGGGTAAATACAACAGAATTTAAGTAAACTGAAAAAAAATATTAAAAAACTAAAAAAAAAAATTAAAAAACGAACACCAAATAAAATAAAATTCGAGTCCTTTTTTATCCTTTTTTAAGAATTCAGGGTATTTAAAAATATTGAAACAACAATTAATTTTGCATTAATTAAGAAAAACTTCAAGGAAATTTAAAAAAATAATTTCATGAAATGTCTAAGAAGTCAAGATATGTGAATTCAAAAAATTGAAAATATAAAAAAGAATCATTCAAATCAGCCGATTTTAAGGGAACTTCAAATAATTTAGAATGGATTCAAAGGAATAAAAAAAATGCAATAAAAAGAGGTAATTAAAAAAATATTGAAAAAATTAATTAAATTTGGAATTAATTAGGAAAATTTCAAGGGAATTTAAAACAATTTGATGAAATTTCTAAGAACTCAAAGCGAGTTTTAAAGACCTCAGAGTGAATTACAAAAAAAAATCCCAAAAAATCCATTATAATGAGTAGAACATGGAAAAATTCAAGTGGATTCAGAAATATCAGGATAAATTAATAAAAATTCGGGGTAAATTACAAATTAATTCCAAAAATTAACATAAATCTAGAAAATCGAAAAGATACCATTGATTTAAGTAAAATTGGGACGAATTTAGAAGATTCGATAAAATTTTATACGAAATCAAGATAAATTAAAAATATTTATATATAAATAAAACCAAAATTTTTAAATCCAAAAATAAAATAGAGCAAAAATTGCAAAACAAATTAATTTTCATAGCAATATTTCAATTTAGCACTAAAAAGTACCAATTTTTAACAAAAAATGGATTAGTTAAAAAATTTTGTTGAATTTTTTTACAACAAATAACGAATTTGCAAGCACATAGTTCAATTTTCTAAACAAATTATAAATCTTCAACTGAAATAGTTGATTTTGAACCAGAGATGGATTTTTAAATATAATGATAAATATTTCACTATAATTGAATGTTTGACCAAAAAGATCTAAAATTATGGAATATTCAACTGAAATAGTAACTAAATCTTCAGTTTAAAAAATCAAAATCATTTTAAACCAAAGAATAAACAAAGTTTCGACAAAAAATTTAAATATTTGACCAAAAAAATTCATTTCCACCCAAAGAATAAAAAAGTTTTCAATCAAATAGCTCATATTTCAACCATATTTTAAATAAAACTTAAAAATTTACCAAAACAAAATCGTTTTTTAACAAAAAAGATAAATTTTCAACCAAAAATAGAATGGTTAAATTTTCTTCAAAAAAAACTAATTCTTAATAAAAAAAAAAAACGGATTTTAAGCAAGATATTTTAATTTTATACTGGAATAGTTAAATTTGTAGTTTAAAAAATTAATTTTTAACAAAGTAATTACATTTTCAACCATACATGAATTTTCAATTAAAATGATAAATTTTTTATTAAAACGATGAATCTTCAACAAGAAAAATTATTTTTTAACAATAAAGTTGTACTTTCAACCAAGCAATTTTATTTCCGACCGAAAAGAAAAATTTGTAAACAAGAATATTAACTTGTAAATAAAAAAGGATAATGTTCTACAAAATAAATCGGTTTTTTAACACAATATGTTGATTTTCAACGAAATGTTTAATTGTCAATTAAAAAAGACAAAAGTTTTCAATCAAATTGTTGAATTTTGAATTAGAAAAGACCAACTTTAAACAAAAATGGATTAGTTAAAATTTCAGTTGAAGGAATTAATTTTTTTTAACAAAACTGATGAATTTTCTACAAAAATAAAGAATTTTTAACTATAAATAAATTAATTTTATACAAAAAAGGCGAATTTTTCACAAAACTAATAAACATTTAAACAACTAGTTTAATTTTTAAATAAAAATATCAATTTTCAATCAAATAGTTGAATTTTCAATCGTAAGAGATCAATTTTCAATCCAAAATAGAATGGTTAAATTTTCTGATAAAAATCGAATTCCTAAGAAAAAAAATGTCCTTTCAGCAAGTCGAATCTTCTACTTTCCTTTTCAGATTTTTAGTTAAAAAAATTGATTTTCCAAAAAATAGTTACATTTTTAACAAACAAAAAATTATTTGTAACAAAAAGGAGTTTAACTTTTAACCAAGTATTTGCGTTTTTAACAATAGAAAGATTCTGACTTGATAATAAAAAATAAATCAAATAAAAATTCAATAACAAAATAATTATTTAATCAGAGTAAATTGAGATAATCTGACAAATCTGCGACTGTAGATTAATGACCGTAATTAATTTTTGCAAATTCGCAAAAACTTTCATCGGAAGATTATCTTTTTAGTCATAAACTTCATTATTTGGTTGAAAATTTAAAAAATTTTCTTAAAAAGACATCCTGTTTGGTAGCAAATTCAATTTTTTTTGTAAATTAAAAATTCCTTTTTTTTGGATTAAAAATTCAACTCTTTTCGTAGAATATTAACCTTTTTTCAAAATTAATTTTTTGTTGCATATTTTTTGAAAAATACAACTTTTTTTGAAGACAAAACTATTTCCTAGAAAATTTACTTTTTATTTCAAAAGTTTGTCTTTTTTATTTTAAAATTAAACTGCTTAGGCAAAAATTAAATCCTTCTTGGTTAAAAATGCAACTATTTCGTATCAAATTAAATTATTTTGTTAAAAATTTATCCTTTTTGGTAAAAGAAGGTCGTCTTTTTGTATTGTGCATTCAATTTTTTTTCGTAGAAACTTATTTTTTGTTTAAAAAAAAACTCATATTCTGATCTTTAAAAGTCAAATTTAATCCTTTTTTTGGATAAAAATGCAACTATTTCTTTGAGAATTCATCAATTTTATCACAAAGTAATCCTTTTTGGACAAAAATACCACTCTTTTTTGAAAATTTGTCTTTTTAATTTAAAATTTCACCTGTTTTAGTCAAATATATATTTTTCTTGGACAAAAATGCAAGCGTCTGGTTGCAATTTTATGGGTTTTTTTTTTAATTCATCAGTTTAAAAAAAAATTTCATCTTTATTGAATAAAAATGCAACTTTTCGATTGAAAAGTCAACCTCTTTTCTGAAAGTTTGTCTTCTTAATTTAAAATTCGCCTGCTTTTGAGGAGAAATTTCATCTTTCTTCCATAAAAATGCAACTATTTCGTTGAAAGTTTAAAAATTTGGTTGAAGTCATACTTTTTGGTTAAAAATTCATCCTTTTTATTTGAAAAAAATGTGTCTTTCTGTATTAAACATTCAATTATTTTCGTAGAAAGTTATTTTATTTTATTCTTTTTTAAATAAAAATGCATTTGTTCTAAGAAAAATGCCATCCTTTTGGGCTAAAAATGCAACGATTTGATGGAAAATTCAACAATTTTGTTACAAAGTAATCCTTTTTGGTTAAAAATTCAATTTTTTCGCAGAAACTTATTTCTTGTTTAAAACAATTCATATTTTTAGCTTGAAAAGTCAACTGAAATCATTTCAACAGAAAATTCAACTATTTTTTTCAAGATTTATCTTCTTGTTTTAAAAATTCATCTGTTTTAGTAATAGCATTTTTTTAAATGAAAATTCAACTTTATGGTTAAAAATAATTCTTTGGTTTCAACTTTAACTATTAAAAAAAATATATATTTTTAATTGATAATTCAACTACTTGGTAAAAGTTTTTTTCGGTTTAAAATCATTTTTTAACTGAAAGTGTAACATTGCTATTTTTTTAGGATTGATCTTTTTTAGTTTGAAAATTCTCCTTTTGTAGTAAAAAATAATTTTTTTTTGGTTTGAATTTCTATGTTTCTTGGGTAAAACTGCATCAGTTTCGTGGAAAATTATTCTCTTTCTGAAAATACATATTTTGGGTTTGAAAATTTGATTTTTCTACAGAAAATTCGTCTTTTTGTTTACAAAATTTCTGTTATAAGTTTCACTTTTTTATACAAGTATCTTTATTCCCTTTTTATTTTATTGGAATTTAATTAATATTACAAGATACTCTTAAACATTTTAGCACGATAGATTAAATAAATAATTAAATAATGCTACAAAAATAATTAATCATTTATCGAATTTGTCTCTAAAGTACATGGATTTGAATAAAAATTCAAACACATTTTTATTTCATCTACTTGTACTTAAAATTTAGTGTATATTCAGGTAAAATAATGTGAGTTCTATATTAAAAATTAACTAGAACCGCTTTAAATTCCTAGTTTTTCACGTAGAAATTTGGACTTTCAAAAAGGAACGTCTACCAAAAAGACTATTTAAAAAAAAATACATTATTTCTCAATCAAAGAGTGGAAGTTTCACCTGAAAAAGATCAATTTTCAAACGTATAGTTGAATTTTGAACTAAAAAATATCACTTTTCAACAAAAAATGTGAAATATCCAGTTAAAAAAATTATTCTTACACACGCAAAAAAATGGATTTTGAAACAAGACTATCAATTTTCAAAGAGGAAAAATAATTTTCTAGCAAGAAAGACGATTTTAAAATAAAAAATATATGAATTTTTAAGAAAAAAGGTAAATTTTCAATTACAGAAGACCCACTTTTAACTGAACAGTTGAATTTTGAACTAAAATGATCAACCTTTATCTCGAAAAAGATCAATTTTCAAACAGATAGCAGAATTTTGAACTAAAAATATCACTTTTCAACCAAAAATGGAACAGTTAAATTTTCAGTTAAAAAAATTATTCTTACACAAAAAAATTTCTTTTTTAAACAAATTTAATTTAACCTTTAACCAAATAGTTTTATTTCCAACTAAAAAGATGAATTAATTACTAAAATTGTCAAAAGTTAATTGCAATACTTTTTAAGCAAAAAAATGGATTTTTAAACAAGACGATTAATTTTCAAACAGGAAAATTAATTTTCTAGCAAGAAAGACGATTTTTAAATGAAATATATGAATTTTTAACAAAAAAGTTGAATTTTCAATTAAAGATGACCCACTTTTAAGTAAACAGTTAATTTTTCAACTAAAATGATCAATCTTTATCTCAAATAAATTAATTTTAAACGAAAATATAAATTTTTGAGAGAAGATTTCAATTTTGAACAAAGTAGTTTTATTTTTAACCAACACAATAAATTTCCCACCATTTTAGACCATTTAGACAAAAAAAATTAAAGTCAAAATTTAAAATACATGAATGTTCAACAAAATATAGTTAAATTTCAAACAAAAAAATATCCACTTTCAAACAAAAACGGAATAGAAGAATCGCTTTTATCAATAAAGACGAATTTTATTGAAAATACATGAATTTTAAATTAAAAAGATAAATTGTCAAATAACAATTGAATAATTAAATTTTCAGTTAAAAAATTCATTTTCAACCATAGCTAGGAATTTTCGACTAAAATAACGATTCGTCAACTTAAATAGTTGAATTTGCAAGCAAAAACATGAATTTTGAAATAGATTGATGAGTCTTTAACTAGAATCATTCAATTTCCCAAAAAAAGAATTATTTTCAGGCCAGAAGATTGATTTATAACAAAAGGTCAAAATTTGCAACCAAAAATAATTTTTCAACCAAATATTAAATAGTTATATTTTAAGTAGGAAAATTAATTTTCAATAACAAACAAGAAAGAAATTTTCAACAAAATAAATCAAGTTGTACTTTGAATAAACTTAATAAACTGAAGTTTCAGTCAAAAAATTAATTTCAAACAAGAGAGCGTGTTAATCCATTCATATTGCAATTAAAAAAAAATTAATTACGCTCTTGATAAAATTCCCTGACTTCAAAAAAAAATTCCCTAACATTGCCAGGTTTTTCCAGGTATATACAAATTCCCTGACAATTCCAGGTTTTCCAGGTAAGGAAGACACCGTGTGATTTTAATGCCAATCTACCTGAAAGAAATTAAGAATCTGTGCAGCATTCCAAAATATGGGATAATTTTTTATTGCGCTCGTCGGTGGTCGCTCAGTAGGGTTTCCAGTTATCATTGATTTAATTAATACAAGTGCGATTTCCTTGTCACTTTCGGAAATTCCGTGAAGAGCCGATAATTCACTCTCGCCACCTGTCAAATAAATGTTGAAATTCAAGTAACAAACTGCAAGTTTGAAATCCTGCATCGTTTACAATTTAACTTTAGTATTTTTTTATTGCATTCGATGCATTTAATACTCACAAAGAATATTAGCCTGTCTTCTTAATGTATCTCCAAACGGATGTTTTCCACCAGACAAGACGTAATAAAACACACAACCAAGAGAAAAGACATCAACTGCACAAGTTGTTCTTTCTCCATTTAACATTTCAGGCGCGATCCAACCATCAGTTCCCGTTACCCCTGATCTTCTGGAAAAAGACATGCGACCCAATTGTAATTTTTTGCAAAGACCAAAGTCAGAAATCATCGCTCTTATTTCTCCTCGAGGTCCTGGGACTGACAGCAAGACGTTGTGCGGCTTGATATCTCTATGAACTGTAAAGTTAGAAAATATGTTAGAAAACTTTTAGGATACGTTTATATTTAAATTATAATAGCTTTTGAAAAATCGTATTTACCTATATCTAAGAAATGTAAGTGAGCAAGCCCAGAGGTAGCTTGTCTTAAGATATTCTTTATCGATATCTTTCCTCTATTGTACCTTCCAGCTACATAATCTTGCAGAGTCGCTTCTGCCAATTCTAATGCTATATATCGAAACATTCGATCTTGCTCCGTACAAAAATAACGAACGACGTTTGCGTGTGCATCTGATTCTCTCAGAAGCGCTACTTCCCGATCCGCAAAAGTGAAACAATCAGGAAGAAGTCGTTTTACTGCTACGGGTCTTCCATCAAATTCTCCTCTATTTCATTATACAGTAAATTTAATTAGAACTGAGACATTTCTGATCAGTTTTTAAATATTTCTCTTTTGAGGGGCCTTAAACACAAGAACCAACCTCAAAATTGAATTGCCTCATTTTACTCCATAAATATTAGAAGATAATATTTGAGATAATTAGGACCTGTTCCTGTTTGAAATAAAATCTGTATTCGGAGTGAAAAATTGGCTAATTTGGATCATAGACATTTAGCCAGAAGACTTTTAGCCAGACTCTCTTGCGCGCATGCTCACATGCGCACTTCAGCGCTGATAATTCACTGCCAACCTAACAGCAGTAATAGCGGTATTTTAGAATATAAGTTTCGTGTTACCCTTTTAATACAGATTTTAATAATACTAGTTACGTATCTTCAAATAGTGAAATAACAAAAATACTATCAATAAGATATTATTCATCTTATATAAAAAAAGATCACATAAATTTAAATATATTATCTAGACCCCTTTATCATTTTTAAGACCACCATTTAAAATAAACATCTGTCAAAGTAATAAAAAAATTACATACGAAATTAAAACTTCATTCAGTAGAGATATGACAACATATATTATAAATAATTTAAAAATATTACAATGAATTAACTTTACAATAGACAAAGACAATCTAAATTCGACTTTTATTTTAGGATCATAATTATTATGTAATATGTAATAATTATATGTCAGCAATATTTTAATAATTTTACATAATTAATGCATTAGTTAATAACAAGAAAATTATTTTTATTTTAAATTTAATTAACAATAGTAAGTAAGTAATTTAATTAACAATAAAACTAATGCCAAAATTTTATCTTTTTTGTTAGAAGATTAATCTTCCTCGTTGAAAATTCGTTTTTTAAATTCAAAATTAAATTATTTTGTTGAAAGTCGAATTATATTTTTAGAAATTAATATTTTCATTGAATATTTGCAAATATATTTAGTTATCAATCTATCTTTTTTCGTTCAAGATTCCACCATCTATGGTTGATCATTATTTTTATTTGATTAAAAATACGTCTTTTTATTAGAAAAAATCGTTTTAGTTTAATATACTTATGTTTTTAATTAAAAATTCAATTATTTGGTTAAAAGTTAAAGAATTTGGTGACGAAGTTATTTTTTTTAGTTGAAAATTTGTACTATTTTAGTAGAAAATTCACCTTTTTTCTTAGCAACTAACTTTTTTGTTGAAAATTAATGTGTTTTGTTTTGTTTGAAATTCTTCTTTTTTGCTAGCAAAATTAATCTTCTTTGTTAAAAATATCACACCATTTTTTTATTATCTTTAATGTATCTGATCAATTATTATATTATTTTCTTATTATCGCTTCAACATATTTTCATAATCAATTATAAGATGAATAACATCTTATTAATAATATTTTTCTTATTTCATATTGCATAATAATATTATTATGAAAAATTATTTAAATAGTGCTGATATATAATTATTACATATTACATAATAATTATGATCGTAAAATTAAAAATCTGATTTAAATTTATGTGATCTCTTTATATATAATTTAAATAATATCTTATTAAGAGTATTTTTTTTTATTTTACTGTTTGAAACACAAGTAACTAGTATTATTAAAATGTGGATTAAATGGGTCGCACGAAACTTATATTCGAAAATACCGCTGTTACCGCTGTTAGGTTGGTAGTGAATTAGAAGCGCTGGAGTGCGTATGTGGAGCATGCGCACAAGATAGTCTGTCTAAAAGTCTGCTGGCTATTGTCTATGATCCTTAAAGGTCAATCGGCACGTAATTTAATGTTGTAAATATAATTATTCCGCTGATAGTTAATGAATTAATTAATAAAATTGGAAGGTTTAAACAATTATTTTCGTCAATTTAAAAAATTATGTAAAAGGAATAGGGATATTTTAAATATAAATAAACTTTCATTATACAAATCATATGAAAAATTTAATTACATAACCTTAAAGTGAATAACCTATTTATGTTACTTAATCGAGAAAAATAAAAATATATTTGCAAATAATTTCGAAATTAGAATTCAGATGCTCATTTAACATCGCACAACTTTACAAAAATAATGTAACTGGAATGGAGGTATTTTAAACATTGTCAAACTTTTATCACACAGTAAACAAAAAATTTATCTGACATAATTATAAGAAATTAGAATTCAATATTCATGTAATTTAATATTGTGAAAAAATCAGGTATTAATTGATTAATGGATTCATAACGTAATAATAATTAAGCATTAATTTTCATTTAGACAATGAAATCATTTTTATGTTACTTTTTATTTTTAATTTGCACTTTCATTTCTGAAAATTTGATTTATTAGTAACATTTTACACTAATTTCAGAAAAAAATTAAAACACATTAACATATAAATCTCAAAATTGAATGCAGATACCCATTTCACAACATCAGAATCATTTGAAAAATTATGTAATTGAAACAGGGATGTTTTAATATAAATAATAAAAATTTATTATACAAATTATATTCAATTATATAACCTTCGAATAAATAATCAATTTATGTCACCTAATTTTAAGAAACTAAATTTTAATCTTTATTTAATTTAATATTTTGA
>JAWWLR010000092.1:81916578-81936070 GCA_035041075.1 Acraspis erinacei | reverse complement strand
TAATTGTGAAGAGAAATGTTGAGTTTCAACTTGATTAAGATAATATTGAGGATTCTGAATAAGATTTACAAAAACGTATTTTTTTCTTATGGGAAATACGTGTTAAACTTCATGGGGCTTGCGGCACCTCTAAATATCATTTTTTTTCAAAAGAAAAAAAATGGATTTATTTTTGTGTGCATTCGAAAAAATTTCGGGGGTGTCCCCATAAAAATTCGAAAAAAAATTTTTTGGACCACCCTAGTGCACATCCTTATTCTCGGGTATCCTTCTGATGCAGGAAATCTTGAACTTATAGAGTATTTGAATTTATGTAAATAATTTATATAAATATAATATCAAAGAATGTGGCGTAGAGGAACCACTGTTTGACTAAGGGTAAAGAAATATGTTGACATGGTTTGGGCATGTTGAGAAAACAAATAAAGACGAGAAGAAGTTTACGAGAAATATTTGATAAATCCTTAAGCCATATGACCTTATACCTTCATAGCTCAATAAGCTTGAGATAGAAAACCTTTAACCCTAAAAGGCACAACCTATAAATTTATGATCTCAAAACTCATAAATCTCAAATTAGAATAAACTACAAACCAAAAATGGAGGGGGGGACAAGAAAGCTTATACGCAAATTTGAAAACCTTAATCTCGGCGAGTTTTATCTTTATAATTCCATATATCCATCACTTCTTAACCTTAAATCCTATAAGCTCCATAACCCTGGAATGTATCTTAAGAAAATTGCATGTCACAATATAACTGCAAATCATGTAGAATTAAATTTCATAACTCCACATCCCTATAGCTCCATACAACCTAATACCTAAAAACTCCACAACCCCAACGGCCCATAATCCTACAAACCCAAAACCCCAAAGCCGTATAACCCAGAAACTCCATAATCGTACAGACCCATAACCGTAACAAGAAAAGTTCTTATAAGTGAGTCTTCAAAAGCCAGTAATCTCAAAAAGCTACAATCAAAGCTTATGCTCGAGACTTAATTCTTGTGTTGCAAAAAGTTTGAAACAGATATTTAATATTATTTCTCATAAACTTTTGGTCCTCAAAACTAAAATTAAAATACTAAATGAGGTTAAGATATTCTGCATCATAATAAATTACATTTAGTGATACCCGGAAACAACGACTTGGAGGCAGCAGGCTTCTGTTCCCTTTGAGTTACTTGAATTACGTGAGTTACCTCGCCTCTCATAATTCTCAAAGAGCTTTATTTAATTTTATTTCTCATAAGCTTTTGGTCTTAAATCTAAAATTCAAATACTCAATCAGGTCAGGATTCCTTATATCATAATAAGATATATTTAGCGATACACAGGTACAACGATTCGGACACAGCAGGCTTCTGCTCCCCATCGGGTCCTTGATATACGTAAGTAACCTCTCTTCTCATACTTCTCAAATATATTTATTCAATCTTATTTCTCATAAACTTTTGGTCTTCAAAACTAAAATTCAAATACGTTATAAGTTCAAGATTTCCTGCATCCTAATAACCTATAAATTTAGCTATACGTGGGAGCAGCAACGTGCACTCAGCAGGCTTCTGTTGCCTTCTGGGTGCTTGATTTACATGACTCCCCTCGCCGCTCATAATTCTCAAATATATTTATTTAATTTTATTTCTTATAAACTTTTGGCCTTCAAAACTGAAATTCAAATACTCAATAAGTGCAAGATATTTTTGCATGGTAATAAGCTACACTTAATGATACCCAGGAACAATAATGTGGACGAAGTAGGCTCAATGTGAGAATGAAAAAATTGCAGCTTTAGATTGATTAGGCACCCCATATTTTTGAAAGTTTTCTACCAAATTCTCAAATATAGTCACGTAATTAGCATCTTTCCTATTTCCTAGAAATTTCCTTGTAATTTCTCTAAAACTTTGCCAAGCTGCTTTCTGCACCTTAGTTATTCTTTTTTGGAACTCTTTGTGGTTCAAAAGTTTTCTAATTTGAGGTCCATCCCAAAAAACCTTCTCTCAAATTCGCATCAGACAGTTTCAGAAACTTTTCAAATATACATCGCTAAATGTAGGTTATTACGATGCAGGAAATCTTAAATATATCGAATATTCGAATTTTAGTTTTTGAGATCAAAAGTTTATGAAAAATAAGATTAAATATCTGGTTTAAACTTTTTGCAAAACAAGAATGAAGTATCGACCATAAACTTTGATTGTAGCTTTCTGAGGATACAGGCTTTTGAAGACTCACTTGTAAGTCTTCTTGTTGTTACGTTTATGGGGCTATACGATTATGGAGTTTCAGGGTTATACGGCTATGGGGTTTTGGAGTTATACCATTATGTAATTTTAGGGTTGTGGAGTTTGAAAGTATTAGGTTGTATGGAGTTACCACTTCGATTGGTCAAAATACAGTGAAACCCTCCAATAGCCTTCCTTTCTATAGCCCTTCCGAGAATTGACGCCGCACCGCAGGTTGGCGTAACAGGAGCTGCGCGGCGTGCGCAGGGCCTGCGGTTGTCACTGTGGCGAGCGCTTAGGCCTGAACAAACAATAGCGGATCGAGCTATAATGAGTTAGTTCATACTACCGTCATTCCAAAAATCGGCACTCTAGAAAAGTTTCACTGTATATTGATTCAGTTTTAAAAATTTTATCCTACAGATTGATCTTTAAAAAAGGCAACTTCTTATGTAATTTGAATGCTAAAAAAGGTACTATCGTATCGTTTAGTAGATTATCCTATTTACAATACCTCAGGAAATCAGATTCGGTCATAAGTTTTAATGTTTTAAATTTTTCTAAAAAATAGTTACGACTGAATGAGTTTTTGATTTTCAGTTATTTTTCAACTAATTTTTAATTGTGTAAACCATTTTAATTTGTTGAACAATTAATTTCTTGTAAACATTGAAAAATCGTCTAATATTATAAATGTCATGAATCTTATTCAATCTGACGAAATATTGAAGAAAGCCAGAGAAAGCATAATTCTCTGGCAGTTTCATCACAAATTTGGAGTTTTCTATGTGTTTTTTGGTTTGTTAAAGTCTACTTAGCTTTTAAACCATTTTTTATTACCTAAAAAATTAAAAATTACTTTAATATTTTTTTTTTCTAAAAATGTGTGAACTGTAGTAGAATATTGTCTCCGATTACCGAACACCAAAGAACAAACATTGTCGATGAAGTAATATGTACACGTCTCTTATCGGTAAAAAAAACATTGGAATTCTACCAAAACAGACGAATTTTTAACATAATAGATCCAATTTAAAAGAAATAGTTTAATTATGATACAGAAAAGATTAATTCGCAAACGAAATGGAATCGTTACATTTTAAATTGTAAAAATTAATTTTAAACCAGAAACGGATGAACTGAATGAATCCAAAAAATATTATTATTTCTTCCAAAATGTATTCGTTTCTTCCAAAATTTAACAGCTTGTAGAAAATTCCTATTTTCGAGACTCGAAAATTTAACTGTTTGGTCAGAAGATGGACTATTAGGTTGAAAAAAATTTCTTTGGATCAAAATTCAATCAGTTGGTTAAAAATTTAATTATTTTTAGAAAATTAACTTTTTTCATTAAAAATTCTACTCCTAAGGCTTCCACGCAGGAAGACTGGGATGGTGGCTGGACGCTTTAAAATAATGAACATAGACACAAATTCAATTACATATCACTCCAGCACAGTGCTTCGAGTCTGTGCATCTAAATGATGACCTCAGAGGGATCGCCCCCCCCCCACCCTAGCCTGCTAGGCAGGCTTGCGGATTGCATAGCTGATGAGGCTCACTTTTTAACGTAGACAAGGAAGGACGTCCCTTGCTGTGCAAGCAGAACATGCAGTAATAGTGGATTCAGGTTCCTCTTATTTGAAACTCGGAAATTATCAGTGTTATCCAATTTTCCTTTAAATAGGAATATAGTGCTAAGTAAGTTCCAATATATTCTGCGAAACTAAATTCTGTGCCCGGTAATTTGAATCAAAAACATGTAGCAATGGTGGTTTCAGGAGACTGGTATTTGAAACTCGCAAATTATTACTGGTATCAAATTCTTCTTTGCGCAGGAATTTAGTGCTAATTAAGTGCTAATATACTTTTAAAAAACTAAATTTCGTGTCCGGTAATTTTGATCAAAAACATGTGCTAATGGTTTGTTCAGGTGACTGGTACTTGAAACTTGGAAATTATCAGTGCTATCAAATTCTACTTTGGATATAAATTTAGTGCTACCCAAGTGCTAATATCTTTTGCAAAAGCTAAATTTCCTGCTCTGTAATTTTGATCAAAAACATTTATTACTACTGGATTAAGGTGACTGGTACTTGAAACTCGGAAATTATTAGTGCTATAAAATGCTTCTTTGGATAGGAATTTAGTTCTCTTTCAGTGCTAATATATTTTGAAAAAATTATTGTGTATCCCATTTCAATTTGTTGAAAGCCAGAAAAATCATAATTCTCTGGCAGTTCTTTCACAAATTTGGATTTTTCTATTTTTTTAATTTCCTAAAGTCTACTTAGCTTTTAAACCATTTTTTATTACTTGAAAAATTAAAAATTAATTTAAGAATTTTTTTCTATAAAAATCTGTAAACTGTAGCAGAATATTGTCCCCGATTACTGAACACCAAGAAACAAATATTGCTGATGAAGTAATATGTACACTTCTCTTATCAGTTAAAAAACATTGGTATTCTACCAAGCATACCACTTTTTAACATAATAGAACATTTAACTGTTTGATCAGAAGATGAACTATTTTGTTGAAAATAATTTCTTAAGTTCAAAATTCAATTATTTGGTTAAAAATTTAATCATTTTTAGAAAATTTATTTTTTATATATGAAAATTCAACTATTTTGTTGAATGTTCAAAATTCACCTTTTTCGTTGAAAATTGATTTTCTCAACTCCAAAATATAATATTCCATTGTAATTGAATATTGATATTTATTAGTTAAAAGTTAATGTATTTAGTTGAAAATTAGTTTTTTTTTCATTGAAAATTCTACTCCTAAATTACGAATCCATATTTTTAAATGCACAAGTTTTAAATCTGAAATTAATATATTTTTTATGAACGTGTCAACAGCGGTATTTTTAGTAGACAATTAAACTATTGAACTTGCTATTCATTTATGACAGAAAATTGATATTCTTTGCTTGAAAAATCAACAATTAAATCCTTCTTTGAGAATGAATCTTTTTTTTAAGTCGGGACGTTGTCTAAATGGTGGGGTTGAATCGCTCCAACCCTTGAAGCGCCACCGACGGTTCCTCACGTGAAAACATGATGCTGTGCGCGTTGACAATTGTATGTCGAAAATATAAGGAAGCTTAAGAGAAACAAAGAAAAAGAGAGAGAAGAGAGAAAAAGCATGCGGCATATTAATTGTCACAATTCGAGCAGTGAAAGTGTTTCGCCTGCTCTAAACGTACATGCGAGGAGAGGAAACAAACCGACGAAGCTGTGCGAAAGGTTATCGGCAGGTATAAACCTGGCCATTATGACACTTGGTACACTGAATGCTTGCGCCGTTCTTTGTTCTCTCAAGCATTTCGTATAATTACGTATCGCAATAAGCAATGAAATTATTGAATGATGAATACATATATATATAAACGTTTAGCTGTATATAATATACTATATATAGTCTACGTATATATAAGCAACGATAGATAATGATATAACACATGAAAAATAAATATGTGTATTATTGAATGATGAATAAATATATTTTAACGTTTAGCTGTATATAGTATACCGTATGTAGTGTACGTATATATTTGCAAGGATAGATAATACTGTAACACATGAGAAATAAATATACGTTTGAATGTGTTTATATTGTCGTGTACACATGTGTTAATATGAATATGTGATTTATTGACTTGATTGATCAAATACATTGAACATCAATTTTAATGAAAATAAGAGAACAAATCAAACAGAATTATTTGAGATTCTTGCTAATTGTAAACGATATTTCTATACAGAGTACGATGCAAGACTCAGAAAACTAGTGAAGGCAGTGCTTGACTGCAACGGGCTGGAAGCACAATCAGGAACTATCAAAATTACAGACGACGAAATGTGGCTAGTTGTGAATAATGAGTTCCTTAGCATAGGTAAGGACTTACTTATGTCTAGACATAACTGGTTGGCAGTAAGTGTACACAATGCAACCAGCGCATGCTTTTGAAACGTAATTGAATTAATCGATTGTGCTTGTTTAAAACTCATGGTTCCTTGCTGGGTCATTTGTCCACACTACTGTAACTGTGCACAGGTGTGGATGGCTGACTAGGGGGTGGTTAAATCACATACGCCGGTGTCTCCGTAGTGAGCGGGCCATCTTTAACTCAGAATAATTTATGCTGGTGTCCAGTAATGTTTTTAGAGCTAGTCCAATCACCAAATACATTCATATATTTTTTATAGATCTTGATTTACTGATTGCTGAAGAAGCAGAGGCTATCTTAGAGTCCATGGAAGTGCAAAAGGAAGGAATTTGCATTGATCTGCACGAAAACCAGCGGGACCGGTTCGATTCTGACAGGCAAAATGACAATGAGAGACAAGTCAATGGCTCAAGCGAGGTAGATATGCTCCGACAAATACAAGGCCCAGCTGGGGAGCACGAACCTGCTAGCTTCTGTAACATGGGTACAGTGATGTTGAGTCTTAACAGGAAGTGCGAAAAATCAAAGAACCAAAGACCGATTAAAGAAATAATCGATGAGAAAGATCAGTGCACTGAAGTATTGTTGAATCGACTTGAGGAAGCTGAAAAAGAGAAAGAAAATGAATTGAAACGTCAGAAAAATCGATTTGATAAGATATTGGAAAATTCAATGAAAATTCAATTTCAAATTCAAAATTCAATTCAAAAAAACAATGCAAAGCTCACAGATGAATTAAACTCAGTCAAAGAAGACTTGAAAACTATTAAAGCGTTAATAAATCCCACGACAACTGAACGACATCAGGAACGAGATTTGACTGAACCTACCTTGACAAGCGTAAGTTGGCAGCTGAGAGATACGTCGACACAGCAAGATATCCTTTTCGTTACACGGCGTGGAACTGAAAATAGCTCTCAAAGTGAAAGATACGATCATGAATAATATAGATATTGAGTACTATCGAAATATCTCAAAAGTTGAGTGTACCAAGAAAATACTCGCAAAACTCAAGAAAATGAAGAGTGCCGAAAGTAGCGTAACATCTGGCACTATTAGAAAATCACTCTTTACGATCCAATTCATGCCTCGTAAAGAGAAAGCTTTGGAGCAAAGAGATGCATTTTACAATGCTATTATTAAAACAGTCCCATATGTGAAGCAACTGGACTTCTTAAATAGAAAAGAACATGATCAGCGATTGAACTTTGAAGAATTAAAGGAGTACATCATGCAGGACGAAGCAGAAAGGCAAGACGATAATAATCAAACTAGCACACAACCTGCATCGATGTTGGAAACTGGCAAGCCCAGGTTTGCCGTGACTTGCCGGAATTGTCTAGCAAAGGTCCATTCGAACCTCGATTGTCCAAATCCTGGCCAAGTTAGATGCCGCACCTGTTTCATCCTTGGACATGTAGCTAAAAATTGTCCAACCGGCATATTGAGTGATCAGCGACTTAATGGCTCAGGCGATTATAATCGAGGTGGCCGTGGAAAAACAGGACGGCTTGGAAATAACAGAGGTGATGGAGGTGTCAAACGCTTTAAGCTAACTCAGTCATTAGGCAGAGGGGGTAATTCCTCGACTCCATTCATGGTGGTTTTCAACGAGGTTGGCATGCGAATCGAGGCTCTAGAGGCTATCGAGGTAATCGTGGCACTCGTGGTGGTTATCCAAGCCAAGGTTACACAGATTCCCAAAATCCACATCAAAACCAAAGCCAGACATGCAATAATGCAGCCAACGAACCTCAAAGCACAGTTAAAATAAAAATATTAAATACTTATCATGAAAAGTCGAGTAGTTGTTTGAGTAATGGTCTAATTTTCAAAGAATGAGATAGTTCTAAAATTAATAAAATAAAATGTGCCAACAAAAGTGAAGGCACTATTGAAATCAGCTTGGAAGATAATTCCATATATAAACTTAAAAATGTTTTTGTCCAAAGGATTTGTCTGTGAACTTCGTATCACTCAGAAAATTTATAGATCAAGGATTAAGCATCTATTTTAATAAAAAATTCATTAAAATAACAGACCCAGTAACTAGACTGATCTTTCTAAACGGCATCTATAATAAACCCTTTTGGGAAATTGAACTGAAGGTGCGGAAGCCAAATGATCATTGTCAATCACAGTCCAATGCAAATTGCATGATACTTGCTAACATAACTGACCAAGTAGATACGTCGCCTCATAAGTACAATACCAGAAGCAAAGCCTTGACACACGAAAGTAAGATAAGTGACGACGAAGCTGACTATCTTGAAACTACAATCGGCGGTGCAGTGACAAATAACAAGAGCTCAATAGAGAAGGCTCCAAGCGAGCTCGCCATCTATGATTGTGAATTCAGGCCCGACTTTTTAATTCCTGAAGTTGAACTAACTGATAAGGAATCTGAATTGTTGCAAGAGGCTAAGAACAATAAATCGCATAAACCAGCTATTCTCTGGCATGTGAGATTTGGTCACGCGTCGACAAATTATTTAAAGAAACTCCAAAAAACACACCAAGAAATGCAAGGAATCAAGGGTTCCAAATTTGATGAAGCAATTAAGGACTGCGCAGTGTGTAAGATTGCGAAGATTTAGAGAAAGTCATTCAAAAAAGTTGGAACTCGAGCCGATAAACCGTTACAGGTAATCAATGCTAATATTATGGGACCCGTAAGCCCAGTAACATTTCCAAAGAGATATAAATACATCAGTGTATTTATTGACAATCACTCGAGACTAGCAATGACTTATCCAATGAAATGAAAAACTGAGAGAGGTCAGTGTTTAGATCTGTAACTTACATGTTGAGAGTAGAAGAAACAGACAAAGAGAAAGAGCTGCAACAAAGTGACGAACGATATTTAGCTCTATTGGCTGAGATTAATGAAGATTCGAAAGACATTAAAGAGGTAATGAATAGATCAGATCGAGAAGGATGGCTTGCTTCTATCAAGACTGAAATTGAATCAATGGAATCGAATCATATGTGGGATCTAGTGGACAGGCCAAAAGTAAGTTCTAATGGTACCAAACCAAATATAATAAACTCTCGTTGGGAGTTTAAGAATAAAATAAATGAGAATGGTTTAAGAGTATTTAAAGCCTGGCTGGTCATTCGTGGTTTCAAACAATCAAATGCATATGACTTCAGAGAAACATACGCCCCAGTTTCTCGATTACTACTGATTTGAGCCTTATTCTCGACCAGAAACAAAATGGACCTAGATGTGTGCCAATTAGATGTATAAACGGCCTTTTTGAATGGCGAGCTCGAAGAAGAGCTATTTATGGAAATTCCCGATAGGATGTTCATAAATGACAATACGAAACCCATGAATAAGGTATGCAGACTAAGAAAAGCTCTGTACGGATTGCACATAAGTCCAAAAAAGTGGAATAAGAAATTCACTAAAGTAATAATTGAAGCTGGTTTGATGAGGAGCTCATTAGAACCATGTCTGTTCAGTTGCTTTGAGGATAAGTCAGTAGTTTATTTGCTTTTGTATGTTGATGATATCCTGCTCGCTGACAACAATAAAAAAAAAGATACAAGAGGTGAAAGATATCTTGGAGAAGGCATTTGAAATGAAAGACTTGGGGGAACCTAAACAGTTCCTAGGAGTGGGAATCACCAGGAACAGAGAAGAAAAGGTATTGCAAATTGATCAGGAACAATTTATCAATAAAATCATAGAAAAGTTCTGTAGTAAAGACAAGAAATATGCTCAGCGAACACCTATGATGACTGAAAAGGCACGTAACAAAGATAGAAGCTCAAGAGAAGAAGAGCTGATGTCTAAGAATCCTTTGTCTGCACATTGTCCGTTCAGAGATTGTGTTGGTTCGTTATTATATGTTGTCAATGCAACTCGCCCAGATATTTCATACACGGTAAACGTTTTAAGCAGGCACCAGATAAACCCTACTACGAATGAATGGGATATGCTCCAAAGGTTAATTAGATATTTGATAGGCACAGCTGAATTGAATCTCAGCTTCAAAGGTAGCATCTCTGATTTGAGAGCCTTTTCAGATGCAAGTATGAATGATTACAACAGTGCGTTGACTATTAGTGGTCACTTGGTACAATTATTTGGAGACAGCATTGCATGGAGGACTCATAAAAAAACATTCGTGCCAAGGTCGACGTGCGAAGCAGAATTTGTGTCAATGAGTGAAGCCGTGCAAACTCTCATGTCAATGTGTACCTCGCTCAAGATGATGATCAAGAGAAATTGGTATCCTGTACGTCTGTTCTGCGACAATCAAGCTGCTATCTCATGCACAAAAATGGAAGGTGGCAATAAACTTCGACACATACTAAGGAAGGAGGATAATTATGTGGGACAATGTGTTCAAATGAAATTAGTAGATATAGACTGGGTTCCTACTAAAAGTCAAATAGCCGATATCTTTACGAAAGCAACTACTTGACACAGATTATTTTGAACATTTGAGTTCTGACCTTCTTACTCTTTCAGGTTGATTGATGTTTGGATTCTGAAGGACTCAACTTATGTCATCTGATTCCTTTATGGCTTATAAAATGGTTATGATGTGCTAAAGAACAAATTCCTTATTTCATTTTCAAATTATAATTTTCTCAATTGAACAAAATATATTTACATATCATTTGTTAAAGTTATTAATGATGTACGCGATATATCGGGAGGGAGTGCTAAGTTATGGGCGTTATACCGCTTCCCCTATCAGGTGTATTCTATTGTAAGTGCTTTGACCGTTGGCTATATGGTGACGTGAGTCTTTTTCAGTTAGTTCGTCGATCGTCACAGTGTGAGCCGGATGTATAAAAGGTCGAGATCGACAAAATTAATAAATCTAATTTCGTACAAACTCTGTTTATTTAATTACAAAAATCTAGCATGAATTCTTAACGAGAAATATAATAGTTAATGATATTTCAGCCAAAAAATTTTAATTTGAAATTAAACACATGGAACCACCCATAACGACCCATAATCCTCTATTAGTAGAAAATATACAAAAAACACCAAGTAACTTCAAGGAAACTAAAATTAGTGTTCCAAATTACTGAAAAAGTCGTAACTAAGATACGCTGCAAGTTACTTTTAAAAATAGTAACGAAGTTTCCTAAAAAATTACAAATAACGTAACTTTTCTGTAACTTAGTTACTTGGAAAAAGTTACTGCCCAATTCTGATGCATATAGCAATCACCGCGGTCTTGCGTATCTGCATTAGGGTTGTCCACAATTATTTTTTTCTATGAAGTTTTATCCATGTCGCCCGGAAATTTGTTCGAATACACATACAAATAAATGTTTTTTTAAATGTATTTAGACACGTATTTCCCAAAAGAAAAAGAGTTTTTTGTAAGTTTCATTCACAATAGTCAATATTAGCTGAATCGAGTTGAAACTCCAATTTTATTTTCACGATTAGCCATAGAATATGAATAAAATATTACTTTTTTAATATCAACCCCATATGAGTATGTCTCATAGGGTCCCAAAAAAGCCCCATAAGTGAAAAATGGATTTTGCGTTTTTTAGCGCTAATTGTGTTTTTTTTGCGATTTTTAAATTGAAATTGTTTCTAATATATCAAAGACTAATTTACAATCATAATTAGATGTTAAAATAATCTTAAAAAATGTATTGTTGTTTTTAGCAATTTTCTCCTTGAATAGAGTTAAAAAGTCGCGGTTTGTTAAAAAATGTTTCACTTTCTGTCAAATCTTCAATTCGAGTGAGTTAAATAACTGAGTAAAGTTAACAAAATTAATTGTTTACACAATTTATCATTATTTTTAATAATATTCAATTTGAATAATGCCAAAAAGTTGCGGTTTTTCAGAAATTTTCAATAGGGTTCTTTCACGATTTTAGATATAATAATTTTTTAATACATCATTTTAATCTGAACCGAAGATGCGTTATAACGTTTTTTCTGTCGAGTCGTTTAACAGAAAAAAAATTATTAAAAATTTCAGGCGGTAAAACTCTTATTCAAGTTGGTGTCACATGACTCAGAGGTTCTCATTATTATCTATCAATGCGATGACGCGGCTTTAATGAAAAATATCGAACCTCATGATAAAGAGGTTAGGCCACGTTCTGCTGTCAATTCTGATTATTTTGATTTGATAGCTTAGTTTTTTAAGGTTTATGTGACAAAAAAAGTTCTCCTTTTGTAATAATTGGATTAAAAGTTAGCAGTATGTCGAAGGAAAACAGTAAGTACAATTATTAAAACATTTTAAAATCGTACATATTAACGAATTGTTCATTGAACATGACTACATTTAAGTACTTTTTCAATTAATTATTTATACAAAAGTTTTTGTTTTGGGTGTTTTTATAATGATTATAATGTTTTTAAACAATATTTTGAGACTTCTATTTTCGATGTGCACATAACAAGAAGTGACGTAAAAGGGGCCCTCCAATCGACATCATGATAGAAAATTCATATTTCAACATTAAATAAAAAATAGTAAACAATTTGTAAAAAATATTTTCTAGGTGTTTTTAAAATTAGAATTTTATATAATATCAGATCAATTTATTGGAAATATTATATTTTATTCTGTGAGTTATTAGTTAATTCAATATAGTAAAAATAATTATTGAAACAAATTATCATTGTTCATCAATATCTTCTGTTTTAATAATAGTAGATGGTTGCGCTATCTTCTGTAATTTTTAACTTTTTAAATTAAAGTAATAGATAATGCACGTTAAGGGCCGGGTGGGGGGGGGGGGGTAGAGGTGAAAAACGCATCTTTTGAGGATTTTTTCAGATATGAGTAATGCTGGTTTATTAATTTTATGTGAATATTTTAGAAGTACATCTGAACTATTTTTAGACTAATTTTCAATAAAAAATATTTGAAAATAACCCCGTGACAGCGAATCTCCCGAGACGTCTCGAAAAAAAATTGTTGCGCCGTGAAGATCATAACTCGGAACTGGATCATCGGAAGCAAAAAAACAAAAATGCATTTTAAAGGCGATATCTTTCCCCAAAAACAAAACTCTTCCTGATAACCTGTTGAGTTATGTTTAGAAATAGTGTACCAAATTTGAAAATAATCGGTCAGGTAGATTTTGAGTTCTAATGTTCACGGACTTCAAAAACGTTGTTCGCGAGAAAATCGATTTAAAGTTTTTGTTCTCGATAATCAAAAATTACCCAACAATAAACGTGTATAATTTTGTGCACTTAAACAGAATCATCAATTCCATATCCGTAGAGTGAAGTGCTTTCATTCAAAATATTGAACCTTGAATGTCTTCACAACAGGATTATTTTGGGTACAGCACATAGAGTTGCAAATGGAAGAGAGCCTCTTCTGAAAATGGTCAGGAAGCATTAAGAAGTGGACAAAGGAGCGTTTCTGTACACAGCTTCTCGATAAGAGGATCTATGGCATCTTCTACAGAAATGTAGAGGATCCTTCAATGTCGTGTGAGCTACCTTTTGCATTTCTTAAATCACCCGGATTGAAGTCTGGCACGGAGGGTTTCATTTTGGAATATCAAGATGGTGTCATTTCCACCTTAACATACCGTTGCAACCTTTTGCGATAAGATATTCCGCATGATAGCTGCAGGGCGTGCCATGCACACCCCGAGCATCTAGAAAACATACTATCTAGTTGTCCAACTCATGCGGGAACGACCTACATCCAAAGGCACAATGCGGCACTAACAGTTCTTTATCACTATCCCTGCCACTATTACGGCCTGATCGAATAGGCCAACGACTTGTGCATGATATATTAAATAAATGTGAGGAATCAGGATCAAACGTTCAGTATTTTGGGGGACAAATCTACGCAGGATTTCCACATTGAAACCTGGGCATTGTACGTTCATTAGCAAGAAATTCTACTAAAAAGTCTGAAATTGTACTTTTGACCTCAACGCTCCGGAATAAACGTGAACGAACAAGGTTTTAGCTGGAAATGCAAAAGTTGACATAATAAAAATCTTAAGTAATGTTGACTATCACTTGTTAAAGTGTTGTTTAAAAAAATCATAACATTTCTTTAAACATATGAACTTCTCTTCTATAAAAAATCTTTTAAAATTCAAAGTATTTTCTAAATGCAAAATTTCAACTAATTGTTCAGGTTCATACAATTTAATTAAGCGTCAACGCTCTAATGCTGATGTTAGAGCAGACGAATCTCAATATAACAAAATATAACGCAATAATAACTGTGCAATTCATTATCGGCCGACAGGATAGTCACTATACGCAAATTGTTTGATGCATGAATTATTTTGATGAATTGTTTTAACCATTTTAAGGGTTACATATATAAAATGCAGCTGTTATTATAAAAGATTCTAGGTGAAAACAAAGCTCTTGTAACAAAGTTAGAGAAGGATACTTCTGGTTAAAGATGACGTAACTAAATCATTCTCGTTTAAACTGACTCTTATCACATGTAAATATCTCAGAAGGACAAAGTTGACGGCTGCAGTCTAAAAGATAACGACTATAGCATAGATTGTGTCACCTAGCAAAGAAGTAGAATATTCATCAGCTACATTGTTAATAAAATTTATAATTAATACACTCATCCGTTTGTCCTCTACTTAGACAAGATGAGGATTGTATGTACTCTACTCTTATGCTTGACCGTTATCCTGAATTCTATTGGTGAATACAATTATATAATTTATCTATTATTTAAGTAAATATCCTTTTAAGCTTCATGCAAATCATCAATTTTATCATCTAAAGACCGGAGAGAAATTTCTTGCTTGCCAAGTAACGTAAAAACTGGCATTTTTCGAAGGCTTCTAAATAGCAGCTGCTAAATATAGCAAATTTTGTTAAATTTTTCTTTTTATTTCAACTAGGAATAATCCTGCCAATTTCTCAAGTTCTGGGTGGGGTCTACGCTTCCGCCTGCGCGGACAACGAACGGTCATACTCTTTATGTTAATGCATAAAAGCATAATTCTTAAGGTCCAAACTAACAAAAATTATATTTTTATATCCTATCAATTTTACTGTTGGATAAACAGAATATCAGAATATCTATGTTGACATTCGATAAGATTTTTTGCAAAATGACAGCTGAGGATAAAATTCGAAAGATTTTGGTTTTAATAGCTAAACATGGCGCGCAATGGCGGGAAGAGGGTTCTTCCTCAGTTTTCATTTCTTTTTACTAACGCATCATAAATTTCACCTATTTAATAACTCTTCGATTTTATGAGCGACCATCAAATAGCGGTTTTACTATAAATCTCGAGAGATACTTGCAACAAATTTGCCATCTTTCAGTTAACACCGAAAATAAATTATGTACATGCTGGATAATACCGAGAAAGTCAGCAGCTTCAATACTAAATTTTGCATAATCATTGGGTATTCTTAAGCATACCAATAAAATAAATAGAACTAATACCTTAAGTAAATTACTAGTTTTGCACATATTTTCGGGAAGGCCAACCATGACAAAAATCGTTCCGACGACCCTACCAATATTAAAACTGTGAGAAGAGCAAGGAAGATGAAAATCTCTTGAGTTACCGTCCAGTATCTCTTCTTTTCTTTATGTCTTTCGTCTTTTTTATTTTTATTATTGTAAAATCACTATTCAATAACATTTGTAAAAAATATTCATCAACTTTTCGGTACTCATATAGCACCCTTATCAGGGCAAGAAATATTTGAGCAGGTGGGAATACCAACGATACAAATATGATCTCTGTTTGATAATCAAGACTTGATTCTCTGGTAGCAACGAGAGAGCCTCATCGTATCGTTGCTATTCCTAGCTGCTCAAATACTTCTTATCTTGATAAGGGTGATGTATGAGTATTAATACTTGGGTGAATATTATTTTCAAATGATTTTTTATGGTGATTTGATAATAATAAAAATAAAAAAGACGAAATAAATAAAAAAGAGAAGCAAGGTCATTTGAGTGGTTGCCTTCTCACTTTTCTTTGCTCTTTTTTATATTTCCCTAAACTTTTTTTTAAGCGGATTTTTTTTCAATTTCTAAAAGAAACATTTTAATGTTGTTATACATTTTGGTCGTTGGATTCTTGGTTTTTTTCTCAGGAATTCTAACTATTAGGATGTCTTTTGCTTAGAGCAAATTTTTGTCAGGTGTATAATCAATGATAAATGAGACTTATTTTTCGGTTTTATCAGTTTTATCGTAAGTGACATTGTTTTATCCAAAATTTGACTTAAAGTTACGCACAATAATTTGACCAGGCTTTATTCATTTTATACTCAAAAACTTTAATACACATATAATGCGCTGTACGATACGGTCTATATTTCTACTGACTGCGCTTACGGTTGTATAATATGGAAACCTTCATAAAGGAGAGAGGTTGGTGATCCTGAAGATGCATCCTCCAGTTGTCCAGTGGGGGAAAAGTAGACTAAAATATCAATGATTATTATCAGCACTTACAAGGGTGATTCATCGCGGTTCTTCTAAAATCTAGGGCATTTTTAAATGGCAGTTGTTTTCAGTAGGACCATGGGATGGTTGTTTAACCCTTTTCTCTGTAATTTTATATCCATCCATCCATACATCCATACACATATATATGGAAGTAAGTCATATCCCTTCCAAGTAGTAAGCGTAGTAGGTTTCAGTTTATTAGTTTGGCTCTAATTCATTTTTGAACTTATAATTGATACTTAGTTTACTGGAAGTCTATTTCGCTGTTCCACACTAGGTGTATCCGCTATGGATTAGTGTGTAAACCCTAATTTCTGTTTAAGATTTGCGCTATATCAGTTATCATAAAAGCTCTGAATGGTACACCTAACAAGGTACGGTTTCGCCCGGACTTTAGGTACGAAACGGGCAGTGATCTTCATAAAAATTGAATTCTATGAGTATATTTTTACATTAAAAATTACATTCATTTAAATGTTAAAAAAGTTTTTCAAAAACACATCAAGTTACTTTAAATATCAAAAATCTAAGTATATCTTGAACTTTTTTTATATTCGGTTCACTGTTAACTTTTTCAAGAATATTTAATTTACAAATACATATGAAACAAAGAGAAATCGAGCATCCATTATGTACATTTTCGTTTTCATCTGAAAATTTGAATGTAGATTTTTGCATTAAAGCTAGGACAAAACAATTAATTACAATAAGTATAAAAAAATCCGGAAATAAAGAAGGGATATATTGAACTTTAGATTTAGATAGCTAGAAATTTAATAGATTTAGGATCAGGAATATTTTTGGGGAAAGTTTTAGTAAGAGTAAAAGAAGAACAAATTACCTTATTTTCCATAAATATAACTACAAGAGATACTTTGGTTAGCCTACCTCTTTTAGCTTTAGAAGAACTAGAGTTCCCGAACATATTGCCGAAAACAACTAGAAAAAGTCATCTGCTCTGATTGGGACAGTAATATGAGTCAGTGTATATTTTTAATATAACAATTATTTTGTTTATAAAAATTGCAAAACTATAAAAAATCATGTGATTGATTTAAAAATTATTGAACCAAAAAAAGCCGTTCGTGATATTTCGGAGGCAAATCTCAGAGTGCTTTTATTTTTTTGATCGGACTCTTCTTTTTTTAAATTATGGACATTATTTTCTAGTCTATATATGTGGCAAAAGTGAAAGCGGAGAAGTTTTAACCAATAATGCATTAGATAAATTTTAATGTAAGAATCTTAATTTTCAGTCAGATCGAAACGAATTTTCAAGAAAGACAGTTCAAATTTTCAACAACAACAAAAATGAATATTCAATAAAGCAGTTCCACTTTGAACCAACTAATTTCATTTTCAACCAAAGAAAATAAATTCTCAATTAAAAATTTATTAAATGAATTTTGAACTGAAGGCAATTAATTCTTAACTAAAACAGGAACGTTACATTTTTAGTGAAAACAGGAACTTGTAAACAAATGAATATGAAATTTTAATAAAAATATTAAAAGCCTAAACGAAAAGGATCCAATATTTCCAATTAAATTTATAACCTAAAATTTATAGAAGAAATTCTTTATTTTTAATAATAATTTAACTAAACTTTTTTACTTTAATTTCAATTTAATTTATGTTTAATTTGAAAAAGAAATACTATGCTTTTTTATTCAATTTGATTGAAAATTCATCTTTTTTCGTACTAAATTAATCTTTTGGTTTCAAAATTAATATTTTTAGTTGAAACTTAAACTGTTCTTCAATTTGTTAAAAAAATATTTTTTTTTTTTGCTCAAAATGAAAGAAATAGGTTTTTAAGTTGAACTATTTTCTCAAAATTTGCCTAATACATTGCTGGCCGAAAATACTTATTTTTTAAGTAAAAATTCAAATTTTTGTTAAAACTGAACTATTTTAACAAAAACTCTTTTTTTTGTGGAAAATTATTCTATTTTAGTCGACAATTAAAGTGTTGGGTTGAGAGTTCCTGCACCTTGCTGGAAATTGGTCTTTTTTGGTATAAAATTAACTTTTCTTATGAACATTTCATATTTTTTATTTGACAATTAATTCGGTATTGTATAGAAAATTCGTCATTTTGTATTAAAATTTCAATAATATAGTGACGAAAATCAACCATTTAGTACAAAGTTGTATTGACAAGTTCACTCGCTATAAATACAGAAAAAAATGAGTATAAACATAATATCTGGTTTTATCGAAAGGGTGTGTTACTGTCAAAGCGGTTGGGGCGGGGGGTCAGAGTTAAATCAATGGTTATCAACGATGTGGAGGGGTCGTGAAAAATTGCCAAAAATTGGTAACGTAATATATGGATGATCCCTTGCCTGCACGCGTCATTGTTAAGAAATTCGTATAAAAACTTTGAGTGAGTAGGGGAAAGCGCAGGAGGGGAGGCTAGAGCCCAAGCTCTGATTAGGATTAACTGCACTATTGAAAGCGTCATTATTGTTAAGGTGGACTTTATTTACCATTCCTTTCCTTATTACAAAAAGTCAGCTTTAAAATAACCTAAAAGGTCGCATGCAGAAGATAACAAAGATTTATTAAAAAAGATTTGAGAAATCCAACGTGGGTTTATGCCAGAAATATCATTTACTGATCAAATATTTAGCTTAAGGAAAATCACTGAAAAAAGTTTGAGCATACCGACTATACGGAACTATACTATACGGAAGTTAGACATGGACCTATCAAGAAGAAGATAAGAGTAAAGTTAAGGCGATTGACATGAAATTGCTGCGCATAATATGCCGGAAAACCCTGATGGACAAAGTGGAAGAAGCTTCTAATGTGTCCCCTAAGGGTTTACATTTTTCTTGAACCTTCTTCGCTATTCCTTTACACACCCCC
>JAWWLR010000092.1:81884716-81895265 GCA_035041075.1 Acraspis erinacei | reverse complement strand
AAATGGCCAGAGCAACGCCTAAAAAATTTTTTTTTGCAAATTAAAAAAACATGGGTAAATTTATTTGCCCAAGAGAATGATTTAGTCAACGTGCCCGTTGAAATTTCTCAAATGTCATTTTTTGGGCCACCCTAATGTACTGTATTGTAACTTAATCTAATTGTTTAAGTTAAACTGTGTAAGGATGTGTGTATGAGTGGATGACGTTCCACAGACTCTGGTTGTAGCAAGAATATTTTTTTCGCTGGCGCACGAACTTTTATATGATTGAAGCTGTAAATAACAGTTCGACTCATTTCACCTAACTGGAAGGTCATCGACATCTCATTTTACCCAACTTTCAGGTAATCTTTATTATCTAATTGTATTATTTCTTACTAAATCGCGAATTAAATGATAATGAATTTATATTAATATTTGATATTTTCATATCAAATTTTACCGTATTTCATTGTGCATGACTGAAAGTGAAATTTTAATAAAATTCGGTAATGTCCTCCGTTTGCCGAACTAAGTTATGTAATATTTAACACACAAATATTCTCTGTGTAAGCTTTTTTAAATAAGAAAATTGGATAAAGCCACTGTAAACATTTCAAGTTAAGTTATATTAAGTTATATTATATTCTTATACATTTTAAGTTATATTGACTACTACTATATGAACATTATAACCACATCCAAAACTTTTAATGTAGTTTTTAACTGTCTGCTACATTTCCCTCTAATTTTAAGACAGAAAGCCAGCTTTTTTATCACAAAATTTTTATCTTAAAAGTTTTATCTTAAAGTTTTATCCTAAAACCTCATGGGGTTTCTCTGTAAAAATGGTACATAAAAGACGTTGAATTGACATATGAAGTATATGACAAGAGATTTATTATCGGTGATTTCAGGCTATCTTTTCTGTTAATCGTTTTTTCATGAATGCCACGATCTGTATGTAGGATGAGGAACTCGGGGAATTTTCATTTTATCTTACCTGTGTACTTTGACTCCATTCATACGTTCCACCGGATGTGGATGTACTATTTTTTGAAATCTCTTCAATCGGACATGCGCCTTCATCGAATATTGTATCATTATGACTTTCAGGTACCACCATCTCTGTTATGGCAATTGACAAACATACTCTCATTGCATAGGCAATGAACAGTGCGAAAAATCCCATGACAGCAAAAACCCATCGCTGTGGGATGTGTATACCTGAAAAGAAGATTTTTATGATTTTTAATTTATTTAATTTGAATACATAGGTATACTATTAGGTATAATATTAAAATTAAACCATTTCATAACCTATTTCAATATCAAGGTGCCCGCTGGGCTATGAAACCGGGAAAACTGGAAAATGTCTTATTAATATCACATATATGTATGACGTATATGAAATTATGTAATTTGTAATGAACTGAATATGAAATTCATTAAAATTTCTCAATTTCAATTTAGAACCTTTTTCTTTTTATTCTAAAGACTTTAAATTTAAAACTCGTTTAAAGGTTTTAACTCTCTTAATAATTTAATTTTTTAATTTTTTAATTGAATATTTAAGCTTAGATAATTAGAGAATTTCAAATTTACAACTTTAAATTTGAACCATTTTATAAATTAATAACAATTTTATTGTAAATTAAAGTAAGCACAACGAAAGGGCACTTCAGCTTAGGAATTGAAACTTTAAAAACAAAACAAAAGTTAATTTAATTAATTGACGGAAAATATATAATATTGCACTGAACAATTGTTATATACAGTATATGTACAGATTATAGTAAATTTAAATTCCTATCAACAAGACAAGCTTAAAATATATAAACTGGAAATTTTGAGAAGGGCCAATGACCGGCGAAATTGAGTAATTATTTAAAATGCGGATTTTTATAAATTTAATAGTGCTGAAATTCACAATTTTGAATGCTACAATTTCAATTTTTCCATTTAGAAATTTTTAATTTATTTAAATTAAAATTCAAGATTTACAATTTACAATTTCAAATTTGTAATTCAATATAGTGGCATAAAAATATTCTTTTATCCAAACGAACATACTTTTATTCAAGAAAAGTTCCTTTGATTTCAAGAAATACTAACTTTTTACATTCTCGTCATATTAAGAAGGTATTGGTTTTATGTGTAAAATAACTTTCGTGGATTCCATCAAATGTCATTGTTTTAAGATCCCCTGAGTCAGAAAAAATATGTTTACGTCCTTTTCTGTTTGTCACTGTTGTCCTTTGATTAGACTGCCGTTTGCCATACTTTATAAGGATGTGAAAAGAAAGGGCAAGCTCGACATTCAACTATTTTAGACCAAATTTCAAAAGTTAAAGCATTTTCAAAATTTTTAATAGCATTTTTTTTTAATTTAAATATTTTATGTTCGGATATTTGTAGTACGGGAAAACTTGAACAATTTATCCTTATGACTGTTTTTGATAAAAAGAAAATTGTCAGATTCTAGCATTTTAAAAATACCCAAAAAAACAAACGGAAATTAACATTTTAAGCCAAACATACACGAAAAAAATTCTAGAGAAGAAAAACGTTGCTTTTCGAAATCCCTTCAAGATTAGCATAACAAATTTTTAAATTCTTTTGAGGAATGGAAAATTCAAATTTTGAGCGCACCAAAATTCCATTTTGCGGTTGAACTGTGCAAGATAAAAAAAAGATGAACAGAACAAAATTGAGCGAGGCCAGCGAAACGTTTCGCTGGCACCGACAAAATCCAAAATCAACTTTATATAGGTGCATTATTTTCGTCTTAATGTGTTCAAATTTTTGCAACAAACTGCATAAATTTGCATAAATTTGAACAAATGAAGACGAAAATAGTGCGCCCAAATAAAGTTTATTTTGGACAATCTCGAGGATAGCAAATCATTTTGCTGCCCCACTATGGTGTTTTCCGCACACGGGGTATTTTTATGGTTTGATGTTCCCTTACCAGAAATTCCAATATGGATCTGATCGAGGCCAGATCGGGCAGAATTTGGCCCAAATCGGGCTATTATTTAGATGGGGCTAGACTCGAAAAGAAACGCGATATCCGATCGGAGCCCAGGTGCAGCGCCTAGAGATAACCAGATCTGGCCCCGGTCGGGCCACGTTTCGGCCCATATTAAAGGGATTTTTAAGTAAAACAATATTAAAATCGTATACATATATCACCTCTTGAACTGAATTTTGAGAATATAAAAATCAGATTGTCAAACAGATCACGATGTAAAAACATATATATAAAAAGTATATAAGATTAAAAAAAAAATTTTTAACAACTTTTTTTGGAGCAAACGGAAAAAGTCGAATGACGCAATATAAAAGCCAACATTTTTCTATGATAAACTATTTAAGTATTTTGCAATATATGTTTGCTCTTAATTTCTTGATCTAGTTCGTTTTCGCATTCAACACAGTATAGATATTACTTTGGTTTCTTTCCTTATAAATAAATAACCTCATTTCGAGGTTAGGTTTGATCTTAACATACTTGATTTTACTTACCATAGTCTTCAACAGATGCCTACGCACTGGTCTTGTTCTCGCTTTTGGCATTTTTTCACTTATTTTATCACTTTTTCAATTATTAATTGTAGTATTTTTGACGTTTGCCAGTATACATTGAAACTTGGGAGATTTGGAACCAACCCACTTTATGCTCCGAAATGAATGGGATGCCATCTACTGTCAAGATTGACTGCTAAGTCGGGGTCTAGAGGGGGCCAAATTTAACACCCACAAAATTATGTGCCTGATCTGGCTCACGTCGGAAATAAGGCAACTATTTGGCCGTTTTTGCACGGGAAATTGAAAAAAGTGTCCACCATTTTTGTGTACATAAATTCAAGCAAATTTTGGGTAAAAATCGGAATACGAGGAGCTACAGATCGGGAAAATTGACCTATCGAATTTGGAAAAGTCGGACATCCGCCCTTAAAAATTAAAATATAAATAATGTATCAGGCTGAAATAAATTTATTTTATACTTCTAGAATTCTTTGATAAACCACGGGATGCCCCCTTACATTTAAAAGGAAATTCTATTTACGTCAGGAACCATTCTTTTGTCACAAGAAGATATTTCTCTGACTGTTTAACTAAAAAAGCTAGATATGTAGGTAACACAGCTATATTTTCTTAGAAGACGAAAAAACCATTTTTTTCAGTGGGACATTAGGGACTCCAGAATAGTAGAGGATATATACGCGTTTTAAATTCCCGGGAATTGGGCCCACGGGTCAAGTTGTTTTATATTTAAGATTAATTGATGTTTTAACATTTTGATCATTGATGAATCACTCTCGATATTATCACTTGCTAATTAAATGTAAAACATGTTGCATGGAATAAAATAAAAAAATCGGATTTCAGACGGTTGGCGTAGATGGTGCTACACGGTAAAAAAATGAGCTGCGACAGGGATATTATTCCTTATTATAGCTAAACATTTAGCTGAAAATGAACGAAGGAATTTAGAAAGATCCCTGGATCAACGAAAATGAATATCTTTGACCATTTTCCATATACCAGGGATATCTTATAGTCAAACCCCTGATAAGGATAGCTATAATAGAGATATTAAGAATAGGTTTCTGAAGGAATTATCGAGAGAGCACCCGTGCATTATCGGAGCAGCGAAATAAAATGGCGACAGCATAATCGGGAGCAGTGGCAGTTCAGATTTACTTTGGTTAATTAAACGCTTTCTACCACTTAAAATATGCGCGAATGTTACTATTAAATAGAGTTTGTGATGCGGTAATAATACTTTACAAGTGTTTCGATTGTAGGCTGTAACTATATTGAAATGTCAAGAAACGTGAGAAAAACAACAAAATTGACCTCCAAATGCTTTATACCAAATGCTTCTATAACAACTAAATGTTTTTTTCTAATCTAAAGATAATAATATTATACATAATCTGTCGAATCGTTCGCCTCAAGATTTTTTTCCGTGTATTTATCTTTTTTTATCCGTACGTAATATATACTTAAATATATGTATGTTTCAAATACTCGGTATGCTCCTCTTCCGAATCCGAAAGAGACGCTGCCACATCATTCGCACTTCGGAGATTATAAACCCGGGCAATCATCCTGAAACATAAATTATTAAATAATTATTGCAAGTTGATTATTATTTCAAATGAATTACGAAAAATGTACACTAATTTTAGCAAAATGAAATTTATTTATGGTGGCTATCGAATGCGACAAAATGTTTTTTTCGTGCAATTTATTTCAAACAAATATATTAAAATCTATAAATATTGGAAGAAAGATTCAACGTACTTACTTTTAATAGAAATCAAAGTGCCCAACAGGAAAATCCACTGCTTTTAAATTTTGGAGTGTGCAACGATGCTGCATGCACACAAGGAACACTTGCGCAAATATGCACTCACTCAAAGTTTTGTAACTGCTACTTCGGCATCCAAGCAACAAATGAACGCAGACTCAACGAGAGTAGATGTTGTAGAGGCACCGCATATTTGTCGTAGTTGGGGTACACCTTGGAAAAGTGAAGGAGGAAAATGCCAGCTACTTGAAAATTTTGCTAGTGCAGATTCACACCAGTGTACGTCGAGAGGGTTAATATCATAAATCTAGTTAAAACTAACTCTGTTTCAACTCTGTCAAAAAACACTCTTCGCGTTCGGAGGCATTGAGCAATTTCCAACATTCCAAGATTCCAGAACAGAAAATAAAATCTTGTAAATAAATCATAAGTAATTTATTATTATTTATATAACTCAACATAAGCAGATCATTTTACCGGCTTTCACATTTCTAGAAAAATGAGGCGAACAAAATATATTCCATGAGGAAATTATAAAACGATGAATTTTGAAAATCTTAAAAAGCAAATCGAGCTTTATTAGCCACTGTGGAGAAGGTATCTTTAATTTTTTGTCTATAAGAATTAATTTTTCTTTTTTAGATACTCATCCAAATGAGAAGGTATTTTTGTATGTAGTATGGCCAGATTGAGAAACTCAAGGATCGGACGATCTGTTTACGCGATCGTCACTCGGAATTTTCTGAAAGGAAATTTGGCGTGAAGGTCCTCCCTGACTATTTAAGGATTCCTGAGATTCTAAGCGACGAGTTTGCTAACTCTTTATTAAACAATTAGCATCGTTAGGCACATCTGCCGCGGGCCTGAATAGCCAGTAAAGGGTCCCAAATTCCCCGGTCATTGTCAACAAGTCTCTGCCGCCGTGTTTTGCCTCTTGTCGAAAACATTGTGGTAGGTCCGAAGCACGTACGCGAGTGCCTCCCTCTCTCTCTCTCACTCCTTCATTCTTTTCGCTTCCTCAAGCGCACTGGCGGAACCGGACAACTCAACCGGCTCTGAACAACCAACAGGAACTTTAAGCGAAAAAAAAACTAAATAAGGTAAATAACAACTTTGGTGGTTTAAATTTTCGGTTGATTGTTACATTAACAATTTAAACCCATAAACGGATGCTTTGCAGCAATATTAAATGATGCACGAAAACCCTTGCGCACGTACATAAGTTAGATTAGATGCACTTGGAATATAAAAGGTCGTAAGTTAATTAAGTCAGCATTTTTACTCTAAATTAATATTTGTACGCCCGTAGAATAATCCGATTAATTAAGTTATGATGAAAGGATGGTTGAATTATTCGTTTTGATGAAGTTTTATAAATAGATAAATGATTAGGTAATAAACAATAACGAATAATAACCAGTGACCGTTCTATTTGACCTAGCTTTGAACTTCTCTTTGAATATGGATGTTGAGATAGATTCTAGGTTAAAATTCTAGTGAAATCTCGGTATCGACGCGTAAAGACCGAGGTAGTGCGGTAGAGGCAGCTTTCTCCCCACTGACGGCTGCGATTTCGTTGTCGACCTCGCTGCCAATTACCAGGCCCGCCGCCGCTCCCACTGCTCTTGACCAGCTTCACGCTCGGTCACCGGGAGAGAGACCTATCTGTAATAGTCATTCGAGGTTCGATTTTCGGAAGAGCCAGAACCTCTTTGCATCCAGTCATTTTAACCAAATAAACGCAGCATTTTTAACGTAAAAGTGACACGTATGTCTTTCACCACCCATCGATCACAGCATCCACGCAGCTCCCAACCCTCGATCTTCAGTGGCTATTTCATCGTCTTCAGCCTTCTCGTTGTTCGTTGCAAATATCGTGTGATTTTATTTTTCCCTTTTCTGGGAATTTCTGTGGAGTTTCTTCGTGTGGTCCAGATTAGTCTGTGTTCGCGTTTCGTGCAAAAGTTTTAGTGTGTCGCGCTCGGTTTGTGGTGCCAGGAGTGACCCTGCTTTTTCGTGCCATTTCGCGACTTTACTCGGTGTCTTTCGCTAGTCGGTGGAGCTTTGGCCGCAAGGTTGTTCTTTCTCGGCTGTTTTATTCCGTTTTGTAGTGGCGTAGTCGTTCGAAAGGTTCCCACGTTGCTATTGAATGAAATTTTAAAGCAAGCCGAATACTGTCGTCCTCACGACACAGATGGGAGTTATTTTGACGGCGTACTTTGACTCGTCGCATGTACGGGTTGTTGTCTATCGAAAAAAACCTTTGATGCCAGTGGCCGACAAAGTCGAGCCAGTATCCCGAGGCGGTATATCGGGTATCCGGTCCGTGCTACGATCCACGGTCTTTCGGCTTAATTATACCAAGGGGTTTGAACCTCCTGGAAGTTCTTCGAGGTATATGGGGTACGAGGGACCGGAGAAAGAAGCGACCGTTCACGAGCCATACGAATCTCCTCGCTTTGCGGGTACCCCGGTTCTCACAATAACCCCGGTACGTCTTCCTGCCAGTAAATCTAACCAGACGGGATAATTCCCCGATAGTCGGCCTATAGTGCGTGATTACCTCAACTTACAACCCTGCCCGCGGGAGTTGAAGCTAGCTCCTTGTGTGGCTCTTCCAGCCCCCGCGAGTCCCCTCCAGCCGCCCGGTCAACGCCAAAACATCACCCGGTTTCACTCCGGCAGTCTATCTCGTTCCCGTTGCAGCAACGCGACATCCTTCCACGCATATACCTTCCTTCCTGATAACATTGCACACACCCTTCTCCCTAAATCCTTCGCCCCCCGCAATGTCTCTCTATCTACCCTCCTTCCAAATCTCAAACGGCACACTTTAAAGGATATGAAAATAAAGGTCTAGTTCGTTAGCCAGTTTTTTAATGAAATTTAAAAAAGGTAGAACATTTTGATAATTTTTTAGACAACTATCTGTAGTATTTGAAAATTCTTTCGACATCTAATTATAGTAGACCAAAATACGAACAATTTATCCATATTGATTTTTTTGATAAAACAAAAATTAGCAAAGTTATAGCTTTTTCAATATCCAAAAAACAAAGGAAAATTAACACTTGAAGCGAAACCAAGCGTGATATCTAATAAATAATAAAAAACTTTTCAGCAATTACTTTTTTGTAGCATAAGTAGTTTTTCTTTTATTTTCGAAAAACTACATTGAAAATAATACAATTATATTTGTTTACGACGATACAAGGTGCGAGAATATGTGATACAAAATTTATTCAAACAAAATAGATTTGAAAATTTTTTACGAATATTTTGTTTAAAGGATGCGTAGTATTTCATTTAATCGTAAAAAACAAGATTAAAAATAAAAAAATTAAATAAGAAAAGGCAATAAGAATAAGAATGTTTCAATGTGCATGCATATTATAAATTTTGATGATATGAATTTATTGAAATGAAAAATGTTTCAACGCATCTAAGAATAAAATTTAACGCAAAATAAGGAAAAAATATTAATTTAATTATGATAAATACCATTTGCACCTTATTTTTCAATATATAAATACACAATACTATGCAGAGATACATAAAAAATGTATTATATTTGATACAAAAGTGTTGAGCATAATGTATAGAATGGGTTATTTTGGACAAAATCGAGTGCTCATACTTGCGAGCGAAGCTAGCCGCGCGCACGGCGCGCGATAAGATTGTGCCCGCGCAGCGAGCAGACAACTTGCAATATTTTTGTAAAGTACAAGGTCGGATCGTGCTTTAAAGGCTCATTTGTGACAAAGTATAATAAATTTAAATAATTATAATTACTTAGTGTCATGCTTCAAAATAATGACCATCTTGTCATAATTTTATTGATGAAAAATAGATCAGGGATATTAACTAATTTAAAAAAGTGCAATTTTATGAAGCTTTGGTGATTATTTGATATGTTTATAGAAACAGTTTGGATTTTTTCTCTAAATTAGGCTTATAATCTACATCCGAGTATAGACAAGATATTCTCAATTTATTTTAAGGTCTAGTGATTGTTTAAATATTAGAATAAAGATAACGTTGGATATATAAAAGCAAACTGTTTGGTTAAAATATTTTTTCAAAAGGTTAAAAAATCTTCAATTATTCTTATTTTAATAAATATAAGTAAAATATAAATTATAGATTAATAAATAAATACTTCAATACATGTATGTGACGCATGCCCAGAAAACGCGATGAATGAAGTATCATACAAAATTCTAATCAATTTCAATTAGTGGAATATCATTGTTCTTGATGAAAAGTTCGTCAAAATGCAGAAAACTTTAAAAGTACTGTGTCAGATTATTACTAACGCTGAGTAATATTTTTTAAATGTAATAATTTTAATCAATTGTTGGAAAATGTAGCAACTTTTTTCAAGGAGAACGTAAAAATAAGAACGCGCATAAGGCTCTACTTTCATTTTAAACTCATAATTTTTGTTTCAAATGTCTCTTTTATTAGAAAACTTCTCTGCTTTGTTGAAAATTTATTTTTCCGGTCGAAGCATTCATTTTTTGGTTATAAATAATTTTTTTTTTTTCGATAACTTGACCATCCTCATTAATTTTAACGGTTTAAAATTTATCATTTTGGTGGAAATTTCTGTCTTTGTTTCAAAATTGAACTATTTACTTGCGAATTTAAGTATTGTGTTAAAAGGAAATTTGCCTTATGCAACATTAATTTTTTTTTAATTACAGGTTTAACTAATTACTTGTGTTGCTGAACATCTATATATTTAGATTAAACGTTCAACTGTTTGATTTGATATAATTATGCGTGCCATAAAATTGTTTTATTTAAATTTTCATCCGTTCTTGTATAATTTCCATTTTTTAGAAGAACCGCCACTAATTGTTTGAAATGTAATTCGTTATGGTTCATTATTTTACTATTTTGCTGCAATATAGTTTTTTTTATAAAAAAAGAAGCTGTTACCCATTGGCTTCACCTGTGAAACAGACCCACTAAGCTGCAAAGAATTTCACTGAATTTCTACATCGTTTATAAACCAATAAAAATAATTAATAAATATATTTTTCTATTTTATTAAAAAAAAATATATTTTTCCGTGGAAAATTTATCTGCTTGGTTCTAAATTGATCCTGCTGGTTCAATATTACTTTTTTTTTTAATGCAAATTTATCCAAAAATTTGAACATTTCATATTTTGTTGAAAATTTAAGAATTTTAAATCAGACGAAAATCAAATCTAAAATCCCGTTCCTTAACATCCAACAA
>JAWWLR010000092.1:81625012-81635962 GCA_035041075.1 Acraspis erinacei | reverse complement strand
AGGTAGCGGGGGCGTTTTTTATACCCATAGGCATTCTTAGGTACTCATAATGTCCCCTTACTGTGGAGAGTTGGGCTTGTTCCTGTCGGAAATAGGGGCGTCCTAGAATTCCATCACTGGACACTGAGAAATTATTTCTTAAAATGTGAAATTCACAGGGGTATCCAGAATGGGTAAATTCAGGGTGCCTCTTGCTTTTACAGGATGATTTGTTATTCCCGCCAGGAGGACTACTTGCTCAGGATTAAATTCTACTTCGGTTTATAGGGCACCTATTTTTATTAGGCTCAAATCGGATCCGGCGTCCTGGCCAGGAGTCGGGTATAAGTTTAAATCCTTTGAGGGTCCTGAAGAGCTGGATCTTAAAGCTGGCTTAGAAGCACCCTTCCAATTTGGATGATTTTATCCCATAGGATACATGGGGTATTGGACATATGGATAGGGCATTCCATATGCAGGCATTGGATGCGTCATTCCCATGTAGGGAGCCTGGGGAGCCATGAATGGGGCTACCTCCCCATAGCACAGCTGCATCATTGGAGCATAATTTCCTGGAAGATATCCAGTCTGCGGAGAGTTAGCACTGATAGGTGAGAAGGTCACTGATTTAGAACCTTCCTTATTTTACTTCTTAACTACTTTTGTTTCGCCAGTCATTTGTTTGGAATATGAGCTGGGACGTCTATTTGCATCTTGTTTTTCACCTCTTCTGGAGACCTGATATGATGAAAGCTGCTTCTTTTCCCTTTCAGTGTGCCGCAGCCTTTCTTCCATATGCACTGCGTCTTTTAGGGCTCGGGAGAGGTCTTCGGGTTTCTCACATCCACGAAGTTGGACATCTCGTCCGGTAGTCCTCGAATAAATGCGTCTAGAGCGCAATCCACGACTGGCTTGCGCATTATGTCGCTCTCTTTCACATTGCCGTATTTGGCGTTATACTTGCTTTCAAGAGTGTGTTTTGCCCCACTGAGCAACCCTTGAAGTCTGTCGTAATAGTCGCAGACAGATTCTTGTTGAGTCATTCGCAGAGTTACTATTGCCTCAATATACCACTGGTATTTTTTTGAGGGGGCAAATCGTTTTTTTAAGTGGGAGAGCAATTCGTTGATTGTGTTGAATTGCTTTTCCCTTACGCCATCCCTTCAGTTTGGAGAGAACAGCTCTGATAAATATGGGCTCTGTAGATTGTGTAACGAATACGGCTCCATTACAAACATCTTGGATAAATTCTCCTAGTGGAGGTTTCTTTCCGTCGAACTCCGGTATATTATAGCTACTTGTCTGCAAGTTCATATTCTCCAAAAGGGAGTTCATGACTAGGCTTGCATCCAGTATGCCTGGGGGATTTGGGATGTTTGGGGTTTCCGTGGTCAGCCCGTGGGCGATACTTTTATTGATTTGGGTCTGATCCATTTTATTCGCCCCAGATGGACTTCCTTCGTCTGGAATTTTTATTGGTGAAATACTTTTCGGACTGTATTTGTTTTGTAACAGTCCCTAGTTACACGTCCCTAGTTACACGTATGTCCCGTATTCTAATAGATTTTGTCCTATTAGTCTACAATTACCGCCCTGGGGTACTGGGATTTCTTGATATAGAACTTTAAAAGCGAACTGAGGTTTCGTTATTTATTTTTTTACAAACGAGGGTAACAATCTCTCTTCGGAATTCAGGGATGAGAATACGGAAATAAAGGTCCTTTAGATGAAGTCTGCCTATCGACTACTTAGAGAATCTCTATATCTGAATCGGAATTGATATTAGGGTTCTCTATTATGGTTTCGGAGTCAGAATCAATAGAGGAGTCTATTTCTATTGGCGCTGCTTGTCGTCTACTGATTAGAGCTTCTTCCCTAATAGCCAATCTCCGTTGTTGGATTGCTTCGCCTAATGGGGGGTCGATATTTATGAACTCTATATTAGCTATGGGTACTAGTTCAGGGACTGGCTGAGCCTGACGAACTGTCGGTTTTACCTTTAATGCTGGGACGATCTTTTTCACAGGCTTTGTCAGATTGTTGTATATTATGGAGCAAGCAGGGATTCTATTTACATGAGATGTTTTAGCTCGTTTTCCTCTTTTCACCACCCCGGATTTAGGTTTATTTTCCATCTGATCAGGGTTCATTTTAGGCATGAGGAGTGAAAGTACTCAAAACGCAGCGTGTCTGATCACGACAGCGCGGGAGAGACGCAGGAAGTATTTGGATTCTATTGCTAAAATACAACTACTCCGCCTTTCTTTTTTTAAAGGAGGATCGAATGCTCAGACGCAGCGTGAACCTCCCCTCGCTAAAGCGGCAGTTCTGCTCAGCGCGGAAGAGCCGTTTCTATAAATATTCCAAGTACACTTGGAGTATTTATTTTCAGTCTTCGATCGCCCTTATTTTGGAATAGAGGGATTAAAAGAATGCCATCAACCCGTCAGCCGAGCGCGCGATTGGGTGAGATACTATAAATTAATTGATGAATTATCAATTAGATTTAGTTGCGCATTCCTTTAATTTTATGGAATTTTTGATTGTTCGATCCTTTGGTCACCATCATTTTTTGTAACCTTGTTATAGTTTTAGGATCAATTTAGGTCAATTTGTTCGTCCAAGCAAGTGTCTATAAAAAAATTACCTACTTCGGCCGGACGGCCTAAATAATTAATTTGGTGATTTTAATAATTTAAAAGTTTTATAAAATCTCCTCGGCCAAACGGCCTAGTCTGGGGAATAACTAACTGGGGAATCCTCGAGTCGGCCAAACGGCCGGGAGGTTTCTTCAGCTATCTTTCTTCCATAGGAATCAAATTACTTAACTATTTATGAAAAAATTCTATTTCGGCCAGACGGCCTAAATATTCAGTTGTCAAATTAAGCACTTATTTCGGCCAAATTGCCTAAATAGTTACTCAATAAAATAATTATTTCGGCCATACGGCCTAAACAATTATTTAGTCAAATAATAAGAATATTTAAAAAGATGGGAATTTGAGCAAAGTATTCTTATTTGGTTAAATTGTTTATTCGGCGAGACGGCCAATCCAATTTTATCCCTTCAAAATATTCACTTCGGCCAAACGGCGTAAATGAATATTTAGTAGAACAATTAGTTCGTCCAGACGGCCTAAATAATTATTCTATTGAAACCCAATTCAAATTTGCAAAACAATTTCGTTCGAGCTGGCTAGTAACAAAGAGTCACCAGTAGCGAAGCCAATATTATTAGCGCATAAATACTAATCCCACCGCTGCAACCAATAGTTTGTTACAACCCAACCTTTATGAAGTGATTCCATTTTAAAACACCTTGAGAAGACATAGTAGAAAGAGAAAGTCCTTCAATAATGAGACACAAAAATCATCTGGTAGGTAGTTGGATCTCGGAGATAATTCCAAACTGTCGCCCCAGAGAGGCTGGAGTGTTTTATTTTTGTGGGGATCGTTGTTTATTATCCCTATCCGGGGAGGCTAATTTCTATTGTAGGTTCGGTCATTCTAAAGGAATCACAGGAAAACTTTCAGGAAAACGATATGGGAAATTATATGAGGAAAAATATTGTGAAACAAGTAATTATACATACGCAAATTGAAGAAAGAAGTAGGCACACGTAACACTCAAAATTGTAATCATAATCGAACGATACAGACTCACCCAAATTCAGTTGTGTAATCTAAAGTAGTTGCCCTTTTACTATTACCTGAAGTGAGGGACTGAGTAGGGAAGTCGTATGTCAATTCCCTACTAGCGGGGTTTAGATGATAAATTTCAGACACACAAGTCCGTTGTCCAAGAAAACTCTAGTCCTAGGTTCACTTTCCACATGCACCTAGCGTCCACTTTAACCTGGCTTCAAGTTAAACCTAAATTTATAGAGAATCGGTAATAATTGGCTTTATGCCCGAATTTGTCATGAATTCTTTTAATTTCATGAAAAATTCTTATTTCCTTTTTTCTATAAATCCGGGTTCCAACTCTGGGTTCAGATTTTCCATCGTTTTAAAATTCCAGGGAGAATATTTCACCTTGGTTCTCGTCTTATTATTTGAATGGATTTTTGGATCTTCTCCAAAAGGTAGAAATCGAGGGAGGTCATATGGGATTGCCCCAATCGACTTCTGCCTGAAGGATCAATAAGATCTTCTGAATGGCCGAAACACTTGTCGGACCCGAGCTTTCCTAGTTTAACGTCTTTTAGCGGTATGCTTGCAGGCGTTAAACAGGAATATTTGAAAGGAGTCGAATTCACGCGTCCTACTTGCTTTTAGGATTTTTATTAGTGAGTTGACTCCTAGTTTTTCGTTGTGGATGACGTCTGTGGATGTTCTCGGTGTCACAGCCGGTGTTTGAGAGGAAGCGTATATACTTGTAGTTCTGTTTGGTACGTCCAGATCCTATGGTTGGTGGCGAGCCGAGGTCTTCACGCTTGTCATGGGTATTGAATTTCTGCTCGTAGATTTCTCTCTCCTGGGACCAAAGCTGGATTGCGTGTCGGTTCGTAGACAGCTTATTATAGTTATTATAATTGCCAGTAATTTGGAGTGGCAGCAGACAATCATCAGTCCAACTGATAGCAGTCCAATTCCAGCATAGGCCCCGTGAATTAGAGCATCATGATGCCTCCCGCCACGACTTTGCATACAGGCCTCGTACAACTGATTCTCGAATTGGTCCAGAGCTGTGGTTCGAAGCTGTGGTTTTGATATTGCAAAATTACTGATGACAGTTGTCCCAAGTCCAGAGATAGTGTCGGTTCATAAATCACCTCCGACGTTCCTCTCGTTAACGGGGATGCGGGTAGGGTGATATCGTGCATTCTCAAGACACATCCTGGGGCTAGTTGTATAAGTCCTGTACCTGTTAGTTGTATGGATGTATCGTTTCGTGCAGGGCACTTCAGAAGTGCGACGATTTCAGCCACGACGGAGTACAACCAGGCTCCTATGGTCTCCAAGTGAATCCGCGTTGAGGCTGTTTTGTGGGTTATCCTGAGATCACAAAACTTTAGACCATCTACCGTGGGTTGAATCAGTAGTTGACTTTCGCAGGACGAGCGTCTAGTCGATTTATAGATGGGCGAGTTGATATGGCAAATGTATTTGTCAAAAATCACGTTACATGATTCCTTCTTGTTTAGGTTAAATAGGATATATGTCCTTTGTGAGTTCTCCATCGCAATATGGGTATGCTCCGAATGCACATAAGCCCTACTTGTTTTGTTTAAGGGCATGGACTGATCCACTGGTAACGGGTGTATCCGGTATACAGAGAATTCGGTCCTGTCGATCAAAGGCATGTCCAGCAGGATCCTTATGGTTATAAATGGCTTGATCAGCTTGGTTGGCCGTGTACATCATCTGCGTGAGTTCTCCTCGCATTGTTTCCTGTTCTTTCTCCAGCTGCTTGCTTCTGGAGTGGATCCTATCCATTTGTGCCCTCAGGATATGCGTCTGTCTTCCCATCAGAAGCGTGGGGTTGGAGGCAGCCTGATTCATGTTGTTGATCTCTGCTTCGATACGTTGTCCATAATTCAAGAGGCCAGCCACGGGTCCAACAATTCCTCCTATGAATCCCAGCATCGGTGCAGTTCGCCTCACTCTCATTCCAGAGGGTAACCTCGGGGGGTATTCTTTCTCGAAATGACGGTTCAATTCCCACATTTCTTCTTCGATTTACTTTTGGTAGTTTTCAGCGGTATTGAACTTAGCATCCAGGTGATATTCCTTAATAGTGCTGTCGCATCCATAGCCCAACAAAGGTTGACATTATTTGAGTAAATGCTTGTATCGAATTTGATATCCGATTAATGCTTCGAGTACCTTGTCCAAATTCAGGAAGGTAGCTATTCTCCAGGTGCCTGTTATTCTTTTCATTGGTTTTAAATATTCAAAGTACACCCCGATGCTATTCTGGAATGGAGTAACTCGATATCCAGAATCTTCATTGTTTGGCTGTGAGACGGGAACAGGAAGCGTTAAAACCAATATCCTTAGGAGCTCCATCACCAGTATTTTTATTTAGAAAGAAAAGGTAGTTAGACTTTTTGGGTATTCGGGCAGGTTGAACGTACACCACCAGAATTCAAAAATCGATCGTATAATCCTATAGACTTATTTAATGTTTTCGACCTTCCCTGGCATATTTTCAACTTCAGCGTGCCTTCAATCATGACGTAGATACCCTCCCGAACTCAACAATGAGTTATGAGGAGCTTATCCGCATGCTTAGTGAATAGCTTTCCATCGTCACTTTCCAGGGTTACATTTTTGTTAGGGGTGAAAACTACAATGGTAAAAGAGCCGTTGGCACGAATATCAAATTTCACTTCCCTTACGTCTTTGACTACATAAACCTGATCATTTAGTTTCGTGTTTAGGGGTCGAGATTTTCGATCATATATTTCTTTAGACCTTAATTTAGCCTTCCTTAGATTTTTAACGGCTAACTTTTGTATTTCCTTTAACCTAACAATCAAGTATTGTAAATACAGTCCGTAGGTTTCCACCTCCTCTTCCTGTGGAAGTGAAGTTGGAATTCTGGCCATACTTCCGAACACCAACTCATACGGAGTGAAATTTGTGGCCTTATGCACTGAGGTATTAGAAGAAAACATGGCGAAAGGTAGTAATCGATCCCAGTCGTCATAGTAGTTTGCATACTGCTTGAAATCGTCCGTTAAGACGATGTGATTCCTCTCCAGCGATCCATTGGTTTGAGGGCGATACCCAGAGGTTGTAAGAGGCTTTACCTTAAAGACTTTTTCGAGCATTCTCATCAGGTTACTCACGAAGCTTCCTCCCCGGTCTTTCAAGATGTATCGAAGGGCACCGTATTGTGAAAATAAGGTTCTAGCCACGGCGTGAGCAATTATAGTTGTTTTTAGATCTGGTATGGGGACGGCAATGCACTACTTACTAAAGTTATCTTGCATAGTAAGTATATGACGGTTTCCGCTTGGCGTTGTAGGTAATTTTCCCACGGTGTCCATGGAGATTTTGTAAAAAGCTTCAGCGGGAGTGTCTGTTATAAGCATGGGCTCCCGAGTGCGTGCACGCACAAGCTTATTTTCTAGGCAGCTTTTACAACCACGGATGTGTTCGGTTACATCGTTGCGTAGTCCTGGCCATGTATATCTTTCCCTAATCCGTATATACGTCTTTGCGATTCCTTTATGGCCAGCTATTAGACTCCCGTGATATTCTGCTATGATTTTAGCCCGCAGATCTTCCAATGGGACCTCAATTATTCCATGACATAAGGCCATTCTGCCATCTCATTCTGAGGGATTCACCCTAATAGGTCTTCTGAATTAGCTATCCTACAAGTAGATTGATTATCCTGTTTTAAGGCTGTAAATAAGTTATGCAATACTTTGGTCACTTTGTCCCAGTCAGCCTTATCATTGTGTTTCTGTTGAACCACTATTGAATAAGTTTTATATTGACCATGGGGTGTAGACAAGATTTGCCCTATTTTTGGTCTGCTATCCAAGATGTCCTGAAAATCTAGACGTTCCGTAGCGATCAGGAGTTTTGCTATTGGATTTGCTGGTTCACAATCCTCCAAAATAAAATGAGCGTATTTGTCGTGTTTATGAGTTAGGGGTTCGGTCCATTTATGAATTATGGGAGGGCCGAGTGGGCAAACAGTGATGGGTTTGTCTGCCGTATTTTCTACCGTTTTGTGAGGTGAGACTTTATTTTTATCCAAGGATTGTACGTTGTTGTTTCGTCGCAGGACGATTCCTTGATTTCTTGCTCCTGTTGCAACGGCATTGTTGGTGTGTCGACCATTTGCCTATCGAGATATGTTAAGGGGGTGATCATGCCCAAACCAAACTCCTATTCCAGCCTTGGAGCTTTCGTTCCCATTATATGTACATGCTCGATCTGTATATACATCTAAGTAGGGGTCTTTAATTGGACTAAGCCAATGGCTAGGCGGAGGTGCGCTAGCGGGAGCACTCTGAGGGGGAATTTGAATCTTTTTGGACAGAGTCTTAGGCTCCAATCCTGGGCGAACACTGTTTGACTTTCGGAACACAGGTGCTTCGGAATTGTCATCTTCCGAAGTAGATACCTCATGTGTGGATTCGCTACTGCTTGAAGGTTCCTTGTATTCTATTCGTTGTCTTCCCCTCGTGAGTCCCTCAGCTATTCCGCTTCGGTTGGGATCCGGCATTTTTATTCCGGCTGGGGGTTGGTAATTTTCCTCAGGATTATTGGAAGCCGTTGTCGCCATTAATTCTTGATCCTGCGTTATCCACATATGTGGTCCAATGTACTGGCTCATAGTCACATGCCAGAATGAATTCCCTGCCGTACAAATACGGTCGAAAGTTTCCGACTGCATATAGGGTGGCCAGACACTCCTTTTCTACTTTCTCGTATTTCAGCTCGCACTCGTACAATATTTTGGAAAAGTAGGCAGGTATCGTCGGAGTTGTCTGAAACTCTCGTTTTGCTTGGGTTCCCAAAGGAAGGGCTCGTTCTTTTTTAAGAGTTCTGTTAGTGGTTTAGCCTTTTTCGCATAATCCTTGATGAAGCGACGATAGTACCCTGATAGGCCTAGGAAACGGCGCACGTTCTTTATGATTTTAGGGGCTGGGAAGTTCTTGATAACCACGATCTTGTCTGGATTAGGTCTTACCCCTCTCGGCCAACAATGTGTCCTAAATAGGCCACCTCGGCGCGTAAGAATTCGCACTTGTCGGGCTGGAGTTTAAGATTAGGTTTTCGAAGCCTCTCGAATAGTCTTCTGACTCTACATTCGTGTTCGTCGAGAGACTCTGAGTGTAGCACGATGTCATCCAGATAGATGAATGCTTCAGTTCCGTGCATCCCTGTTAGCACGCTATCCATAATTCGCTGGAAGGTAGTGGGGGCGTTTTTTATACCCATAGGCATTCTTAGGTACTCATAATTTCCCCATACAGTTGAGAAGGCGGTTTTGGTTCTGTCGTCAGGATGGGTTTCCACCTGGTGGTATCCGCTGGCCAAGTCGAATAACGAGAAATATTGAGGTTTCCAGGTGATCCAGAATGTCGGTGATGTTTGGAACTGGATACGCGTCTAATTATTCCGCTCTTGTATTGCTTTTCAATTTGGGAGAGTACTTCCTCTGATGTTGCCTGAGGGTGTCTGTAGGGTTTTTTGCGATAACCTTGTCGTCTGCTGTTGGAATGCGTTGTTGTTGTAAATTAGTGCAAGAGAGTCTCTCGCCAGTTAGCTGAAATATATCCGGCAAATCTTCCACACATCTATGCACATACTCTATTTCGTCGCCGGTCAAATGAGATATATGTAGGGCATTTTTCACCCTTCCGGCACGATTGGTTTTAAAGTCCGTTGTTTCCGACGTTCCTTCTGGAGTTATGTCCTCAGATTCGCTCTCGGAGTTGCCTTATCCTGGAAATTCATAGGCATCATAAGGGTATATTTCCTGAGGAGGGACCTCAAATTCTGAGTGCTCTTCGGTTGTGCTTATGGCGAAGGAATGACCAACCTCGTTTTTTGAGGTTACTGCAGCTTCGCCGAGGAATATCCCTGGAGGAGTATTTACCCGACGGAGATATCCCTCTGTCACATCTGATGTGGATACGTCAACTGAGACCACTTGTCGGGTCACCAGGGTGTTGTGGCGAAAGGAGAGTTGGGCTTGTTCCTGTCGGAGATAGGGATGTCCTAGAATTCCATCACTGGACACAGAGAAATTATTTCTCACAATGTGAAACTCCACATCGGTATCCAGAATAGGCAAATTCAGGGTGCCTATTGTTTTTACGGGATGATTGGTTATTCCCGCCAGGAGGACTACTTGCTTAGGACTAAATTCTATTACGCATTTTAGGTTCTTTTAGGATTTTATTCATGTAACTTAACAAAGTACGATAGAAAGAAAATCGTCAAAAAGACATTCTTAGTGACATCTGTAAATAATTGAGCTTATTAGTAGAAAAAATACCAAAGTCTTAATTTTGTTCACGAAATTATTAAACTAATTAATACTTGTTGTGAATGTAGAAAGCAACATAGAAAAGACTCATCGCATAGAGATTATTATTTCACTCCGTAAACACATTTAATCGTAGACATAAGGCCAAACTCTTACTTTTTAAATCGAAATAGTTTAAATAATTAATATTCTTGTGAAAATTTGCAAAGCACCATAGAAAAAAATCATCGGAAAGATATTCTTAGTTCAGTCCGTAGAAAAATTTGTGCCTCTTCCTTCGGAAATAGCCAAGCTCTGAATTTTTAAATCTAAATTGTTCAAAGAATTAATAGTTCTTGTAAATTTACAAGGCAACATAGAAAAGAGTAATGGGATAGACATTCTTAGTGGACTCCGTAAACACATTTAGTCGTAGAAAAAAGGGAAAACTCTTAATTTTTCAATCTAAATTGCTTAAATAAGTAATATTCAAGTAAATTTACAAAGCATCATAGAAAAAAACCATCGGAAAGATATTCTTGGTTAGACCTGTAAAAAATGGAGCTCATTCCTAGAAAAATAAACAAACTCTTAATTTGTAATAGAAATTATTTAAATAATTAATAATTGTTGTGAGGTTACAAAGCAACTTAGAAAAGACTCGTCGGAAAGTAATTCTTAGTTTACGCCGTAAAGACATTTAATCGTAGAAAAAAGGAAAACTATTAATATTTCAATCTAAATTGTTTAAATAGTTAATATTCAAGTAAATTTGCAAAGCACTATAGCAAAAAATCATCGGAAAGATATTCTTAGTGAAATATGTAAAAACTGGTCGTACAACAAATACCAAACTCCTAATTTTTTAATCAAATTTTTTCAAATAATTAATAGTTGTTGTAAATGTACAAAGTAACATAGAAAAGACTCATGGGAAAAGCGTTCTTAGCCCTCAGATACCCCACGGGGGTCAAAAAGACCCAGGGGGCTTTTGAAAACGACTCAATTTCTGTATAACCAGAGGAGGG
>JAWWLR010000092.1:81603892-81624912 GCA_035041075.1 Acraspis erinacei | reverse complement strand
AACGGGGGATCCTTATTGTTCCGTTTTTACAGATTACCATAACCTTGGCGATGGTTGCTAGATATTCAGTTGCAGATCTTATGTAATCACTCAATCCCTCATCTAAGGAGTGAAGCGTGTTCCGTAAAGTTTCCGTCACATTCAAGGTATACATGGCTTGATCAGCTTGGTTGGTCTTGTATATCATCTGCGTGAGTTCTCCTCACATTGTGTCCTGTTCTTTCTCCAACTGCTTGCTTCTGGAGTGGATCTTATCCATTTGTGCCCTCAGAATATGCGTCTGTCTTCCCATCAGATGCGTGAGGTTGGAGGCAGCTTGGTTCATGTTATCGATCTCTGCTTCGATACGTTGTACATCATCATAATTCAGGAGTACAGAAACGATCCCACAATTCCTCCGACGAATCCCAGCATCGGTGCAGTTCATCTCACTCTCATTCCAGAGGCTAAACACGGGGGTATTCTTTCTTGAAATGACGGCTCAATTCCAACATTTCTTCTTCGATTTTCTTTTGGTAGTTCTCAACGGTATCGAACTGGGCATCCAGGTGATATTCCTTAATAGCGCTGTCGCATCCATAGCCCAACAAAGGTTGATAATATTCAAAGTACAACCCGATGCTATTCTGGAATGGAGTAACTCGATATCCAGAATCTTCTTTGTTTAGCTGTGAGCCAGGAATAAGAAGCGTTAAACCCAATATCCTTAGGAGCTACATCAACAATATTTTTATCTGGAAAGAAAAGGTAGTTAGAGACTTTTAGGGTATCCGGGGAAGTTGAACGTACATCATCAGAATTAAAAAATCGATCGTATAGTCGTGTAGACTTATTTAATGTTTTCGACCCTCCATTGTCTATTTCCAACTTCAGCGTTCTTCCAATCATGACTTAGAGACCCTCCCGAGCTCAGCAATGAGTTACGAGGAGCTTATCAGCATGCTTAGTCGATCGCTTTCTATCGTCAATTTCCAGGGTTACATTGTTGTTAGTGTTGTTAGCATTGTTACGTCTTTGAATACATAAACCTGATCACCTAGTTTCGAATATCCCAGTCGGCATAGTCGTTTGCATAGTGCTTGACATAGTCCGTTAAGAGGATGTGACTCTTCTCCAGCGGTTATGAGGGGCACCATATTGTGAAAATAAGGTTGTAGCCACGGCGTGAGCAATTGTAGTTGTTTTTATGTGTTCTTTGTAAAAAGGTTCAGCGGGAGTGTCTGTTACAAGCATGGGCTCCCGAGAGCGTACACGCACGACCTTATTGTCAAGGCAGCTCTTAAAATCACAGATGTGTTCGGTTACATCGTTGCGTAGTCCTGGCCATATATATATTTCTCTAATCCGTCTATACTTCTAAGCTATTCCTTGCTCACTGTCCCAGTCAACCTCATCAGCGTGTCTCTGTTGAACCACAATTGAATAAGTTTTATATTGACAATGGGGTGTAGCCAAGACTTGTCCTATTTTTGGTCTGCTATTCTAGATATCTTGAAACTCTAGACGTTCAGTAGCGATCAGGAGTTTTGCTATTGGATTTGCTGGTTCCCAATCCTCCGAAATAAAATGAGCGTAGTTGTCGTGTTTATAAGTTAGGGGTTCGGTCCATTTATGCGTTATGGTAGGACCGAATGGGCCAACAGTGATGGATTTGTCTACCGTATTTTCTATATTTTTGTGAGGTATTGTTAATGACCGTGGATCAATATATGGTTCATTTATTTTGATCCAGGGATTGTACGTTGTTGTTTGGTCGTAGAACGATTCCCTAATTTTTTGCACCTGTTTCCACCGTCGCGGCTGCACCATTGGTTTTTTGTTTTGGAGAGTCAAGTCGTCGGTCGATTTTTCTCCATTCCTGGGTTTCACAAATGGAGTCGAAATCGCGTTCGGTGAATTCATGTTGCCCGGAGTCGAATACCACAATTTTCTTGATGGTGGTTCTTTTGATTTTGGGGTGCGATAATCCTCTATTTGATTCTCAAATCGGACAATAATTTTTCGGGTCACCCCGGAATTTTTTGTTCGGGTGGGTTTTGAATTTTGGTTTGTTGTTCCAATTCTTTTTGCACACGTTCTAGCATTTGTTGTTGAGAGGATAGAAACGATCCTTGACCTTGTTCGATGCGGAAGTTTTTCACATAATTCTGTAGGATGTTATGTATCCTATCCACGAATAGTTGGTCATCATACTCGTCACATGGGCCAAGAGCCTCTAATATTTGGAGAAGCTCTGGATTATCGTCACCTTCTGAGACATGGATGCAAGCGAATTCGACAGTCTCGTCCATTCCTTCATGATCCCACTGCAGAGAGTCTGGTACAATTTCGGACACATTTCCTCCTCATTCGCTTAAGGTTTGTTCGAACTGGGAAAAGGATTTCTGAAACTCTTTTCTTAGTTTAGATGCGTTGGACTGGTCTTGTGTTGAGTTCTGCCTCAGACTTTCTTCTAACTCACTCTCTTCACTATCGGTCCTTTGAGCAAACATGTTTTTTATCGTAGGGTACACATTACATGTTTATAATTTAGGATTGACTTCCGTTTCTCTTGGAAGTACCTCATTCCCTTCTATTCCTTGATGGGAGGGCACGTGATTCCAAGTTACATCCAGATGTTTCAGCGCGTCGTCTAGGGTTTCGAATGCTTCACGGTTTTTGACTGGTTTATTTTCATATGTTTTCTAGTCGTAGGTTTTCCACCGTGGAATCCATTCTGTCGCACAATTGATTACGAATTTTGAATCGATGTTTATTAGCAATTTATGAATTCCTGCTTTATGAACTTGATGTAGGGTGATCATGCCCAAACCAAACTCCTATTCCAGCCCTCGAGCGTTCGCTTCCATTATATGTACATGCTCCATCTATATATACATCTAAACAGGTGTCTTTAATTGGAGATGCCTCAAGTGTAGATTCGCTACTGCTTTAAGGTTCCTTCTATTCTATTCAATGTCTTCCCCTCGTGACTCTCTTAGCTATTCCGCTTTGGTTGGTATCCGGCATTTTTATTCCGGCTGCGGGTTGGTAATTTTCCTCAGGATCGCTGGGAGCCATTGTCGCCATTAATCTTCGTCGTTGAGTCGTAGCTACTTCGACCTTTGGCGGAAGCTGACTTGGCTTAGCCTTCGCTGGTTTAAAGGTAGCGTTTCGAAGTACTACCCTCTACCCCCCCTTAACATTTTTTTTCTGATTTAAAACATTTTAAAGCATGTTATTCCTAACGTAAAGTGTATGCCCAAACTAAAATCGCAGCTCATTACCTGTCACCATTTCTGAGTAATGGGTCATGACATATATGTAACACTGGGCGGTTCAGTAGTCAAATGAGTACCTTTGTCCAATATCGAATTTTAATTATAATTACTCTGTACTATATATGTTATTTCTTACCAAAGTATAGTTTTAATGCGTGAAAGCATTTTTTTACAATAAGGTACTATCTCACGTTTCCATTAGGAGTAAAAACGATACACAAATATCTGCTTAAAATTCTTTTGTTTTTATTAGAGAACGCTTATTAGTATAACGCTGGAATTCTTTGGTTAGCCATATGATAACTTTTTACTTAATGTTACATACGTAACGTGACTTTTTATGAATTATTCTTATTTGCAATTATCGATTATTAAAGTAAAAGTCATAAAGTAAAACTGCTGAAGGCAGTATAACACAAGAGTCTACGAATTACATCTGAGTGTTCACGGTAAACGTGAAAATCAAGAAAACAACCAACGCACAATCCAATATCGCATTTTACACATTCCGTGCGGGTACTAGAAGTAGAATATTCGTATGCACATCGTCGACGCTTCTGATTCGGAATCCATGCTACATAGTGACCCGTGTTGTCATGCCTTGTGTCCATAGCCACTCTACTCAAGACGTTTATTGGTCTCACCCGTGGTGTCTCTGGAGCGACTTCATAACACTTCAAGTAAGTTTGCACAATGACTCCCCTGAAGGCGAGTTGACTGACTTTTACACCAGTGCTCCTTGCTAACATCCAAGCATTACAGACACTAACATCTAACAACCAAATAAAAATTGGCCACCATCACTTCTTATTTCGGAATGAAGTTCGGTAAAGGGACACATCCTGATCCCTCTTATCCGTACCTCCCATATTCTTGTTGTATTGAGTGAAGACATTATTTCGATACTGTGAATAGTGGAACCTACTGTTACAACAGAATTGTCAACCCAATGGACAATTATAACATCATCGTTTGACGTTCTGTAATCAAACGATCCTCTTGCTTCTTTCTTCATATTGATCATAGGCTTGAGAGAACAATCCTTGGGTACACGATTTTCTCTCATGGTGCCTGTATCTTCGTACCCAAGAGATTCCAGTTCATGTAAAAGGTTTAAGCCAGTAAAGAGATTATGAAAATAAAACATCAGAGGAAGTGGCTTTATATTTTCCGGCAAACGGTCCAGCATGTGAACGAGTGGAGCCGCATACTTTCCAAATCTCTTGTCGTAATCTTCTTTTTCTTCAGGTCTTTTTCCTTGGTAAATGTTAAAGTCGACTAGACACCCTTAGCTTGTGTTTAGACACCATGCCTTGTAACCAAACCTAATGGGCTTACCCTGGACGAATTGTTTACAGTCATGGGGCCCATAATAGGGTATCATACTCTCGTCATAATCCTAATATTTTTTTAAAATCATCAAGTGGCGAAACTTTCTCTGTAGGAACAAAATCAAAGACCTTAGTTTATACAATTTATCGTTCTCATTTATATCTTTATTAGGAGCACAGTGAAGGAATTTAGAAATTTCTAAGAACCTATTTCTGCGCATAGCACGTGAAACCATAGGATTATGGTCATCTTCACAATCATCCCAGTATGCGCGTTTGTCCGGAACTCTATTGTAACCAGACATCAGAAGGATAGTGATAAATATACGCATCTTATCCTTAGATATTTTAGGGTTCGGACAGTTTTTAAATATGGCGTATTGGTTCAATTCACTTGTCAAAAGTGTATAAAATTCAGCATAAAAAATAAGCTCCAGATTGTCCACGTATGTCTTCCCTGTCAGATGTGTTACATTTAAGTAACTTTAAGTCCCTCCAGCATCCTCATTGCCAGAATCTTCATCAGAATCCACGTTGGGATTGGGAGGAACCATATATATTTCATCGATATCTTCATCTTCGAAGAGTTTAAGCGCATCGCGAGGTGTCAGATTACTGCTAGAAAAGATAGTGAATATTATACATTTAATTAATGATAATAATTTTTACATAATATAATTATTTGTTATAAAATACTAAAAACATTGGTAGTCGAGATACAAATAGGTGTTTTCTAGTTCTATTCTCCGCAGCAATATATATTTCAACGCTTTTACTAACGGTCGTCAAAACTCAAATTTATCAGAACACAATATAAAACCCCAAAATTCGTGTATTCGAAGTGAAAACAATAGAATTTTGAAGAATAATAATTTTCTTCTACCGCTCAGTGCACCATATATGAAACACAAAACATTCGCCAACGAGAACTCACACACAGACAAAGGATAGCCCAGCTTTATTTAACGTACTAAAGGAATCCTTAGGAAAATAAAAAACCTATTAGACGTCACTTCATGTCACATATAACGTAGGTATAACAATAAATTACCTAACACGATAAGCCATCTTGGTTTCTCCAAATAACACTGCACTTGACGGTCACCTAAATGGCCAGGAATCGGGAGAGTCAGGGGAATCAGTTCAGTGTGCTGCAGTCTTTCTTCCCCATGCACTGCGTATTCTAGGGCTGAAGAGAGGTCTTCGGGATTTCTTCCATCCACGAAGTTGGACATCTCGTCTGGCCGTCCTGGAATAAACGCGTCTAGAGCACAATCCATGGCTGGCATTATGTCGCTCGATTTCACATTACCGTATTTGGCGTTATATTTGCTTTTGAAGGGTGTGTTTTGCCCCACTGAGCAACCCTTGGAGTCTGTCGTATTATTTACAGACAGATTCTTGGAGTGTCATTCGTAGATTTACTATTAACACGTCTGTCCCGTATTCTAATAGAATTTGTCCTATTAGTCCAAAATTACTGCCCTGGTGTACTTGGATTTGTTGGGATAAAACTTTGAAATCGAACTGAGATTTCGTTAATTATTTTTATATAAATTGTCCCGATTACTCTGTACTCGTCTATTATCTCACTGTTAGTAGAATACACGTCGTCCAACTCTGCCAAACTGGTTTCGTTACATAAACCGTCCGAAATTTGTTTCGTTTTATACGAGGGTAGCAATTTCAGCTCTGAATTCAGGGATGAGGATCATAGCAAGGATGAGAATCCGGAAATAAGGGTCCTTTAGATGAAGCTTGCCGTCTATTGGTTAAAGCTTCTTCTCTAACAGCCAATCTCCTTTGTTAGATTGCTTCGCCTAATGGGGGGTCAATATTTATGATCTCTATATTAACTACGGGTGCTAGTTCAGAGACTGGCTGAGCCTGGTGAACTGTCGGTTTTACCTTTAAAGTGGGGATGATCTTTTTCACAGGTTTTGTCAGATTGTTTTATATTATGGAGCAAGCAAGGAATTTATTTACATGAGACGTTTTAGCTCGTTTTCCTCTTTTTGACACCCCGGATTTTTGTATATTTTCCATCTGATCAGGGATCATTTTAGGCATGAGGAGTGAAGGTTCTGAAAACGCAGTGTGTCTGCTCAGGACAGCGCGGGATAGACGCAGGGAGTAATTGGATCCTATTTCTAAAATACAATTACTCCGCCTTTCTTCTTTAAAGGAAGATCGAATGCTCAGACGCAGCGTGAACCTCCCTTCGTTAAAGCGGCCGTTCTGGTCAGCGCCGAAGAGCCCCCTAAGTATATATTTTGAGGATACTCAAAATATATACTAACGTAACTTTGATTTTCTTTTATTGGATATTTTATATAGGTTTTTTTAATACAGTTTTTGCCTCCAATAACCGTATTATGTAATGTTGTTATATGCTAATTATTATTAATTATTAGCACATAAACACAAATCCCACCGCTGCTACCAACAGTTTGTTACAACCCAACCTTTATGACATAATTCAATTAAAAAACACCTTGAGAAGATAAAGTAAAAAGAGAATCTCCTTCAATAATGTATTACACAAGAATCAAATGGTAGGTAGTTGGATCTCGGAGAAAATTCCAAACTGTCACCCCAGAGAGGCTGGAGTGTTTTATTTTTGTGGGGATCCTTCTTTATTATCCCTACCCGGGGATGCTAATTCCTATTGTAGGTTAAGTGGAAATAAACTTGGGAAAGGGTGTGAGGAATAACATTGTGACACCTAATTTAAGCCGAACTGCACAGGATAAATATATTTAGCGGGTGACATAAATCATTACACACATTTAAAATAGTGAAGGTTGAAGGCACACATATCATTCATAGGCATAATCATATTGGTACGATGCAGACTCACCCATTGTCATTTGTAGATTCGAATAATTTTACACTTATGTTCTACCTAAAATAAGGAACTGAGTAGGGAAGTCCTATGTCAATTCCCTATTATAGGGCTTTAGTTTAAAATTTAGTAAAAATTTAGTTTGCTTAACCGCAAACTCACGAGTCCGTTGTCCAAGACAACTATAGTCCTAGGTACGTTGTTCACAAGCACCTAGCTCCCGCTTTAACCTTGCTTCATGTTAAAGCTAAATTTACAGAGAAGAGGCAACAGTTGGTTTCGAATTTCGGATCTTTTCCAAAAGATAGAAATCGAGAGAGGTGATATGGGATTGCCCCACATCGATTTCTGCCTAAAGGATTGAAAAGATCTAATGATTGACCTAAACACTTGTCGGACCCGACTTTTCCTAGTTTAACGTCATTTAGAGGTATGCTTGAAGCCGTTAAATAGAAAAGCCGTTAAATAGGAGACTCCTTGTTTCCCCAATAACGACGGTGCTTTGAGTGACCGCGAGTATCCGACCGGACGGGCAAGTAAAAATCTTGATCTATCACGGATTTCTTATCCGGAGGAAGAAACTTGTTGAACTGCCTTGATTACTTGCCATTAATTTCCATCATTGATGCCTTGTCAGAGGAGTGCGTGGGATATTCTTTTTAGTCAGGAAGTTTTAATTGTAGGAAGACAATGGTGTGATACGAAAGAAAGGAAAATGAACGGCTGGCCTTATGCCACTTTTCTGCAATTGCTTGCCTTTTTGTATCATGGTCTCGCAGCAAGCGTGAGACAGGAAATTAGTCGGCAGAATTATGAAATTCCATCCACAATAGATCTTTACTCATTTAAAAATATTAATTCTTATTAATTTATGATTTAAAACCAAAATGATTAGGAATTATACTGTAGGTCTTGCCATTCAACTTAAATTGGGAGGCATTTATTACGCTTGACCTTTAAGTGGATGCGGCGGCCCTTCATCATATCGGGAATTTTTTGAATGGTGGATATCGGTTGATTCCTTCTGTTTTATTGAGCGTTTAAATATAATTATATTTACACAATTTCAGGTCACTTTTCGTATTATTAACGTTATTTCAATAGGAACTATATATATGTAACATAGATTATGCACTGTCTAAAGTGATTATTTATTATGATCTAAAAGACATTTCTTCTTTCCAACTGCACGTATCCCACAGTGTTTTGTAGAGCACAGTAAAAGTTGCAATTCAGCGAATTTTTTAGCCAGTGCTGGTTATTGATCCTCACCTACATGTGTCATCATTCGTTCTATTTGATTGAGAATACTTTCCATCATTCTCTTCACATAGGATTGCAGAGTAAAAAATTTTCCCATTCGGGGGGTGTGGTGCGGCGTGGAACACAACGCCCCCAAAATCAATTTTTCAAGACCATTCCTTGACATTCAAAAATTCCCCATTACTTAAAATTCCTGAGAAGGTGCACTAAATATCCACTAATAATAAAACTGAGTATATGAGCATTAAAAGCTGATTGAAGGCTCTTGCATGAACCATGGCGCAATTTTTCAAACCCAATCCCTCTCATAATTAAACTACCCTAAAAATTAAATATTCACGGATCTGACAATTGAGTACACCACAATTGAAGGCTCATTTTAGGCTCTCCAAAGCCCCCAAAATCAATTTTTGAAAACCATCACTTGACATTAAAAAACTACCCCTTACATAAAAGTGCTGATAAAGTTCATTAAATATGCACTAATCATAAAACTCAGTACATCAACATTGAAGATTCATTACAGCCTCTTGCATGGCCCATAGCGCAATTTTTCTAAGCAACCCCAATAATAAAAAAACTACCCTAAAAATTAAATATGCACAAATCTCAAAATTGAATACACCAGAATTTAAGGCTCATTTTAGGCTCTCCAACGCCCCAAAATAAATTTTCCAAAACCATCTCTTGACATTCAAAAACTACCCCTTACTTAAAAGTACTGATAAAGTGCACTAAATATGCAATAATCATAAAACTGAGTACATCAGCAATGAATACTGATTGACGGCTCTTGCATAACCCATGGCGAAATTTTTCAAAAACAACCCGTATCATAAAAAAACGACCTTAAAATTTAAATATGCAAGAATCTGAAAATTGAGTACACCAGAATTGAAGGTTCATTTTAGGCTCTCCAACGCCCAGGAAATAAATTTTCCAAAACCATCCCTTTACTTTAGAAAACTACCCCTTATTGCACTAATCCGCAAGCTGAAAATTATAATTTTTATCAACCGACGAATAGACAATTCATACGTATAGCTTTCTACCACTAAAGGATTCGAAAGTCGTTTAGTAATTGCTTCAGTATGCATTTCTCAAAATCTTCAGTAGAAGTCCGCTAAGTTATTTAGTAAGGCTTCGTATAATGACTAAAACTTCCTGAGTGAAACAGCATATTTTAACTTATTACTAATAATTCAGATTTAGGGAGTAGTACTCAGTTTTTAGCGCAGCTGCTCTAATCTGGTAAGCACATAAATATTTCCGTCAATACTGCAAATGTTAACTGATTTTCATGAATCTTTTTTCACTTTCTTCTAATTATATGAATAAATTAATTAAGCTAATTAAACGTGAATTAAGCCATACCTTCATAATTATAATTTTGTAACTGACCCTAATATCGTAACTATAAGAGAGGAATTCGTTCCGATTTAATGACTCGTCGCGGTGTAACTACGTCGAACGCTTTGCCAATGGTAAATCTGCTATTGTACTTACGTTTTCGATTGTTAAGCAAAATTGAAACAATTTTTTGATAAATATTCAACCGCTTAACCTGCAACTTTTACGCGTTTTCTTACTCTAATAACTCTCCTTAATTGGAGAAAGAAAGAAGGCTCGAATGATAAAAGGTCCTCTGCACTGATCCTAGTCCGCAATTTGAGAATGCCCCCCATCGACTTTGACGATAGACTGCAAATCGAGTGCACCGCTTCAAGTTTTTAGCCTTTATTTATTTCACTTTATTGTACTTTAGTGTAGTTTTATGGCACATGAGTTCCAATCGCAATCCAGTGCTTACGTGAGTTATCGTGGATAAAAAATGTTTATGTTTATCTTATTATATCCTGAGAAATATTTAAAAGAGACTTCTGTAGCGCAGGCCATTAGCTCCTCCTAAAATACCCTTAGGGAATAGATAGGATATGGACATTTAGGCGAGCCTGCCAGGATGGAGCAACACGACCGAAGGTTTCTACGGTTATCAGCTAATAGTCAAAACTGCCCCATCTAGATCCAAAGGACCTGGAGGACGAAAAATGAACTGCGGTTTCTAACAAAAAACAGAGTATTCCGGACTACCGCCACGGAATAGCCCGACAACCAGAGCCAATACTTCCATTATAAAGGGAGCCAGAAGAAAGAAGACGGTACAAGAAGAAGATTGTAAGACAGAAGTTACACGAGAAAAAGAGAAAAATCACGTTCCTGCCCATCGCCGTCAACTGCTGAATCAAAGTCCAGAAATAAATAAGTAAGCATAATTGATACACATATGTTAGTTAAACCAATAAGACTGTAAATCTCCTTTATGAACTAAAGCAACCGAAGTAGAATCAAAGCTAATTCTATTTCCGGTCGGGTTGAATTTATTGGTGTACGTTAAGATAGCCCTTGCACTCCAGGAATCTTACCGTCAACAAAATAACTTAGTACTTTTGTATGGATGACTAGTTTGTAGCAACTAGTCGGGGAATATCAAAGTAATAAAACACGCAACAAATCGTGACACAGAAAACCCGTCACTTAAACAAAATAATAGCTAGATAGGCAAACTGGCGTTCCACACATATGGGGAAAATCTGATATATTATAATTCTCAAGACTCGGACAGTAACGAACATACTGACAATCCTTTCGCTTTCGTACCTATCATGTCAATAGCAATATCCCCAGTTCCTGTTACCATGCAGCAAGCCGAGAAATGCATCCGATACACACAGATTAATGGCTTTGACATATTATATGAAACTCTACGCGCTAACCTAAAACAGATAGGGTCAGTAAGCGCCCTCCGAATCAAATTAGATAACTGTAAACAAGGGACGACAGAAACGACTCTGAATTACAATATACGATACAGCAAATAGTGAACGAATTGAAATACGCAGTTCAGGCAGCTCACAGCCCACCCATGAAACAACGAATAGCAATAGATCTCGAAGCGGAAGAATGCCTTAAGAAGTATTTAGTTAACTTACGCCAAGAAATTGGATTACAAGTAAAGGCACAAATCCTTCTAATCTCGCCGAAGCACACAATAACGCGATAGAAATCGAGATGTGGCTTAAAGAAGCTCAGCCTAACACATCTATTATAATGAGACGCAACCCGCTATCGTTAGTTAGACAATTAGTACCACAAAAATCTAAATCGAATATTAACCTACATAAAAGCAATGGACAAAACCAAATGCTTTAGGACAAATCCACAATGAATTGTCATAAATGTGGGAAGCCCGGACACTTCGCCAGTCAATGATTTGTCAAGACAAATTTTCCTCAAGGCCAATATTTAAAAAGACCACCACAACAAGCCAACAGGAACATCCAGGAAGAGAAGGAGGAGGAACAGCAATAATGAACAAGAACAAGAACAATACGAAGAAATGGCCGAATACCAAGCAGTAGCGGAAGACTACATCCATATTGGGAAGAAGAAGTGACGGAACAACATATCGATTATTCCCAGATAACAATCGTGATACGCACATGACCCGCATTGTGTGATTCTCATGCCGTGCGGGGGAGGGAGTGTCCATTTCGCCCTCATGGTATGTTGGGAACGTAGCTGCGAGCGTTGTAACACGCATTTCGCCATCACGCATGCCTTCACAAAATGTGAGTAAAATGCGACGAATGTGTGACGCACATGTGAGAGAATCATAAAAGCAAATAGTTGTCAAAAATCTTGAAGAATTAATATTAATAATATATTATTTACTTTTTTTATTTACAAAGGTTAAATTTATGACCAAAATGAAAATAAATCTCCATAATATCCTGGAAGATCAAGATAACTTTGACTACGATGGAGATCAGAAAATTCTTGGCGGATCCTCAGATGGAGAAGATTTAAGCGATGATTAGGCATAAGAGTTTCGACAAGTTTATGCGTAAGTTTTCATAAAAAGAATATTTTATTTTCGTTGCTCGTTGCCTACTTGAAAAAGTGGATGTACAAAAGTACGTATAAAGAACAACCTAAATTGGGATACAAAATGACTTTGGTACGTCCTTTGGTATTTTAAAAGATTCTAAGAATTTGTAATAGATTTGAAGATGAAATTTGAGGGGATTTTAAAGATTTTAGGGTATTTTGTAAATTTATAAGGCATCTTCAAGATCTTTTGATTAAAAATATTGTAGAGAATTTTAAAAGACTCCAAAGGACTTTTTATTAGTTTAATTAATTTGAGCGGATTTTAAAGCGTTTGAAATATTTTATGATAGAGAATTTTTGAAAATCGCAGAAGATATAGAATTATTTTACGGGATGTATAAGGTTTTAAGATATTTTAGAAGAGTTCATGGGATTATACAAGACTTCCGAGGATTTCAAAGATTTTAAGGGATTTGTAAGCTCTCAATATATTTTAATACATTTTCCAGGAATTCATAAAACATAGAATTTCACGGGATTTATAATATTATGAAATTGATTTTGAAAGTATTTTTTGGAATTCACATTGAATTCTTATAAAGTTATCCTGAATTCTTTTAAATTTCTCCGAATTTGTTGAATTCACTTGAATTCTTCTATAGTTACTCAATTTTACCTAATTCAATGCATTTTTTTAAATGTTTTTGTTTAAGTGATCCTGATGATCAATTGATAAAATGAGCGAAGAATTTGAAATACTTTAAGGTATTTTTTCAAAAACCTTGGCATTCTGAAGAGCTTTAAAATTTATATAACGACTTGAGATATTTTAGGTTATTTTAAAAGATCACAAATAATTTTTAATTGATTTCAGTAAATTAATGGTATTTCAGAAGATTCGCAATATTTTAGGGTATTTAAATAGTTTCTTATGTATTTTATAGAGCTTTAAAGAATTTCAATGGATTTCCAAAGGTTTTAATTATGTTAAGGAATTTAAAACAAATTTCATGCGGTTTTAAAGAATTCCCTAGGATTGCGGAAGATATAGAATTATTTTGAAGGACCTATAAGTTTTTAAGATACTTCTGGAGATTCTAAAGGGTTTTATAAAATTTCCAAAGATTTCAATGATTTTAAAGGATTTTAGAAACACCCAAAGTACTTTAATACATTCTTTAGGATTTCTGGAGATATCTTTAAATTTCATAAAACTTCACAGAATGCTATAATATTTCAAAGGATTTCAAAAAATGTATTCAAAAGAAGTGAGGGATTTCATAGAGTTTCAAAGATTTCACGGGATTTTGAAATATTTTTTGCTATTTATTTGTCATTCGCCCTCAATTCTTAGTCGTTTATCCTGAATTCTTTAAATCCTTCTGAATTCTTCTAAATTCGCTCAATTTTACTCAGTTCAATTCATTTTTGAAAAGTTTTTGCATAATAAAACCATTTTAAGGAAAACTAATACGTTTTCGAAAGTTTGTACCACGACAAGACTTTTTCCGAGTAGGTGTTTCTTTTTGTACAATTAAACGATCTCAAGTTATAGCATTATAAATAATTAAATTTGTACTAAAATTGGCATATTTGCAGATAGATATGTCAGCATCTGTTTAACTAAAAAGTTTCGAAAAGAGGCAAACTAATTTTCAAGGCGTGTACAATAGACCGAGAAAAAACTTTTTTAGTCGTAATAAAGATCTTCGAAAATTTAAAATAACACTTAATTCTAGAACTCGCTGTGTATATATTAAGGGATGGCTACATTATTATAAAAATACACAAAAAACTAATTACTTTTATTTTATTTCGTATTAATAATAGTCATATAAATATAAATTTAAAATATTAAAAATCTAAATGTGCAAACGATATGCGACGCATGTTATGATTATCATAACGTGCGAACAATATGTGCCTCAATTGATGACACATATGTCTCATCAGGTGAGGGCACATTGTGCGGATTAATCCGCACATATGCGTGCGATTACGCCATCATTTTGTTATCTGGGAATAGATATTGAAAAGTAGATATTAAACACTCTGATATTTACCCATAATATATGGATATAACGGCATACTATCTAATATCTTCTATTCAACACACAAGATATTAAAGGGCAATATCTGTTTCTATTGGAAGTATATAACCTGTGATCTTAACAGTTAATATCTAAGATATTAAGAAAACAAAATTTTATCGGAGCAATGTCGTTGACGTGTGGCGTGGAGACAAAGGATTTTAGCCTCGCTTTGTCTGTATCTTGAGCATTCGTCGTGTGTTATAGTTTTTCGGATATATATTGCGCTAGAAATTTTGGGGAAAATAGATTTTTTTTGGATATATAATAATTTTCTTAAGAAAATAAGGACTGAGCTGCAGGCACCATTCATATTAACCTTGAAAAGTGCTTTATCCGTTCTACACGAAAATTGCAGAATTATGAAAAAAGGCGAATGCATGAGGATTCGGATATAAAAAACAGAGGACTGCGATATAAAATCCTTTTGCATTTTATAGAAAATGGTATGCTTTACAGGTCATGTTTGCACAATGACAACATATTTCTTGAATATCTTAGATTCTACTCTTCAACATCTTGAATATTGTCAGTTAAAATCCTTTTAATATCTACGGATGCTCTACTTCAATATCTAGATTTCAGTCCAATATTTAAATATCTAAGATTTTGACTAATAATATCTAGATAGTCTGTGCTAGTATCTATTTTTCTCCGTGTATAAGTGATCTCTTTGTTGTGGATGAACGACTAATAATGCTGGCAAAAGCTACAATGGTTATGAGGGATTCTGAATGCAATCCTGATCATTACTGGTTTAAGTGATTTGAAGATGATCCTACTTCAGTCGAAAGTGATATGAAGCAAACCAGCCTGATTTATAAAAAAGTGAGGAGTCGATCCTTTATCACGATAACGCACCTGCTAATGTATAACACAGCAATTTATGATAAAACACGACCTTCCACAACTTCAGCCGCCCCTGGCTACTGACCTGGGTACTTTTGATCTCTCTCTCTCTCTCCTAAAATAAAGTGTCCTCTAAATGAACACGATTTCAAGTCATAGATGGAATAAAACAGAATACGGCGATGCAGCTGTTAGCTATTGCAAAAGGTTACTTTAATGAGTGCTTCTGATACCGGGATGATGGATATAAGAGGTTTTTGGATTCTAAAGGGAATCCTTTGTAGGGAACATCATCGTCGTTGACCAGAATTAACTCCTATTTCTGGTACTCCGCTATACATGGTACTTTCCGGACAGATTTCGGACTTGCACCATGAATAGTGCGGACTGATTTACTTGAACAAAATGTGTCTGCGCAGATAATATGGCAAAAATTCTGATTTGCGTAAAGCTTACAGAATTACTTGAAATTATAGATATATTATATTATTATATTCACCAATAGAATCGAGTATAACTGCTAAGGATAAGACCAGACTATGGAAAATCCTCATTTTTTTGAAGAAATAGAAAAACTGTTTACTGAATTAATGATGAATGTGATTACCAACGTAACTAAGGAATATTCTACTGATTCATTAGCTTATACAATCTATACTATAGCCGTTATCTTTCAAATTGGAGACGTCGATCTCTTCCTTCAGAGATATTTACATTTCATATGATACGGTTTAATTTATATCATCTTGGATATTTTAGAACTAGCTGGGTTTTGCGTGTCAAATTTATATAGTGCCTACTATTACGATCTGCTTTATCCATAAGTGAGCTTTCTGACGTCTGTTCTAAAATAAAGTTAAAAAATATTCTAATCGAAATGCCTGAATTATCTGTATTAAACTCTTAAAAATCATGAAAGTACGTCCATCATTATCAAAACCAGATGCTTTTTAAACCAGACAGGTGGAACCACTTTAGGTCAGAAAATATCTTGGTGAATTTTTATTTCTATAAATATGGACCTAGTTGCGATAGGAAACTATTTCCCAGATTCTGATGATTCTGTTTTCCCATTTTCGAAATCTGACGGAAAATCAGCAATAGGTTCAAATTTTACAAAACGGCATGGATTTCGTTAAAAACCTAAAAAAAGCCTATTTTAAAAAATGACATCGTTCGATGTTTTCCTATCTTTTAATTACATGTGCAATATCATAAGGAATGTATTCTTTGATTTTTATGTGGGACACTTTTTTCTCGGAAAATAGAACTTTCGCATTATTCTTATAAACAACACCAGAAAATAAAAAGTGATTGCTTTTTGTAACACAAAAGGCCAAAGAATAAGGTGATTTTCTTGTTGGAAAATCTAGGCTTTTTAACAGTTTTCATGTAATCATCGGGCAGTTTGACAGTTATAATTTTAATCAATTGTTTCCAGCTAAAATTTACTGTTTTTCAAAGCAAAATACAAGGCACATCTTTCATGTTTTTTACCAAAAAATTATTTTCAAGCTCTTAAGGTTATTTTTATAATTAGAGGAATTAAGGAAAATTGATCAAAATTTTTTTGGAAAAGTTTTATCTTATAACCTTTCATTTATGTACTTTTTAATTCATAGTAATGCAAGGTGAATTTTGTCCTCGTTATACTGTTCCTTCATATAGAAAAACTTATTTTTGTAGAATTTAAATTAAATTTTTTACCATTTGTTTTGTACATATTCCATATTTTGTCTTCAATCGCATATTGGAAAATCAAAGGTGACCTTTTAAAGCAAATTCCCTTTTAACTTTTTTTTTTAATGCATGTTATTTTATTAATTTATAAAAAAGTTTTCAAGAATTTCGAGGAATTTAAAATAGGTTAAATTGTCCTAGATGCTGCCCCAAAGAAAATTAAATTATGTAAAGTTGTTCCCTACACAGATTTTTAAAGAAAATTTTGGTGAATTTTTGCATAATTTACATGAATATTTAATACTGTAAAAACTATAGTTCTTGCTTTAGGACTAAATTGACTGGAAATAAATTCAAGCAACAAAATACCCTCGCTAGAGTTTGATCAAACCATGTGATTAAAGAAGTGGGATGTGTTTTTTAATGATTTTGTAGCTGAAATTATTATATCCCTGGCGACAACGTTTTACTGCCTATTCCTATACATAATTTTCTGGTTTCAACTTATTCCCGCTCCGGTTTCGTTCCTAGTCAGAGCAAAGCGGGAAACAGAATCTCGTTGCAACGTGAGAAAAAAAGCCCAAAGACATGATCAAAATATGAAGATTTGACTCTCTCTTCACTAAACCAGAGATTTAAGAGTTTTTAGGATCGCCGAATACGATTTTGATATCTATTTCTTCACAAGTGGAATGACGGATCCAATATAGCTAATATGTTTCCAAAAGAATTATGTTATCGCTGAACTCGAGGCAGCGGAGTAGAGGGGAAGTCTTAGTAAAGAATTCTGACGCCAACTCCTTACAGCTCGACCGTGTGTCCTCATTTTTTTCTCCTCCTGTTAACGCGCCGAAAATCCATATTCTTTTTCAGACTCTTCACAATTCACTTTTATTTTTACCACGGGTTTTATACAAGTTTCATTTACATATGCCCAATTTTTCAACTTCCCGCTAATTCATCGCGCCAATTTCTGTGCTCACTCGCATTCACCTACCTCTTCTGAACGGGTGAAATAGTCACCCATAGAGTGACCCCTATCTATCACTCTGGTGATTTCTGAACGGTTCACCCGAGTGGATCCGCCCACTCACCTAGCGCCGCTGAACGGTTCCGAGTGCACCCTAGTTAACTCGGTGAGAAACCTGAACGAACCCCACGGGGGAAAGCTACCATAGTACGAACCGGCAACAGAAATCAGCTAGCAAGAAAAAGTGGGGATAGGAAAGCCCCAATCGGATGCATTGTCGATTTCAGCTAGTTCGGGGCCACTCGACTGTTCAAAAGACACCTCGATACCGATTGGTTCAGCCTTAACCCCAATTTTTCCTGTTAGCTGTGATGTTTGTTGCCGGAAATCCCTATCCTATCATCACCCTCATGGTTCTCCCTTTCAGGAAGTACTACAAGGAGACCACACGCCATGTATTTCGCCTGGCGCCAGTTCGCGATCGCTTGTCCGCGGATTTCGATGTCTTCCCAGGTTAGAGCGCCCTTTCAGTAAAAATATATAATTAGAAATTGTCGTCTGCTACGGATTACCGGGTGCGGTTATAGGTTAAGTTTGGTTATATGTCAAGTGGGTGAAGTGTCAATTAGTGTCACGCACGCAGTGAGAATTTTTGTATAATTTATATAATTATATGAATAATGCTATTAAAACAATAGGAGGAATCTAAATTCAATATAATCTAAGTATAGACATTGAGGATTTTTCGTATAATACCTTAGAATTAATAAAAATGGTAACAGGTAATTTAAATGAAATTTGCATCACATGATCTCGTAGTTCCTAGAGTTTCCGCACGTAGCGCTATCATCTGGGAAGACATGAAAATTGGAGGACAGCGTATCGCGCTTGTGGGCTTTTTTCACCATCCCCGCCATAGACGTGCGCGGTCTCCTTATAGTGCTCCTGTCTATTGTTCTTTTTTGCACAATTTTGGATTAATAACCTATAAACTGAAATTAAAAATAGAATTTTCAAATTTCTCGCAAATTTGAACACACCTAGGGGGCTCACTTGTCGGATCTCACGCTGCGCGCTCGATTTTTGACTGAGACTTTTAAATTTATATTTATTTCTTGAATTCCTTTACAATAAAAAGATACATTGTTTCTTAAAACATTCTTCTCTACCTTTAGTTGCTGCGCTGCATATGAATTATAAAAAAGAAATTAAAAACGAGGAGTTCTTCCAAAAATTCCTGTAAAGAAACGATGTAGGAATTTTAAATGCTGAAATTCCTCCAAAATCTTTTCCCCATATTTCGCGTCGTATCGCTCAAAATTAGAATTTTTGATTTTTTTCATAATATTTTCGATAATTAAAACCAAAATTCCAACTCCTTTAAAAAAATGTTGAAATAAATTTTGCAGAAATGTTTCCAAGCTGCAACTCCTTTTCGAATTTTTTCTGCATCTCATGTGGTTTGGCTCAAAATTCGAATTTTCGATTTTTTTATAGTATTTTTGAAAAATAAAACCAAAGAGTCAAAATTCCTGAAGCGGGCCACCAAAAATCAAGCGATTGATTTTCATATATCTTTTAAGTTATTTTGGACGCTTTATAGGTTAAAATTAATAAACTAAAAAAGTTTGATAAAATTTCAATTTTTCAACAAGTTATAAACAAATGACCATTTTCAAGACTTTTTTAAAAATAAATTTTAAATTACCTAGATAACTGTATTTTTTGGTTCTAAATACGATTCCGGCTGAACCTGTGGACCGAATTGGATTCTTTTTTTAAAAGCTGATCAAATTTCAAAGAAAGTTTTTGAGCATGATTTTTAATTTAGTTCTTCAATTTTTTTATAAATAAATAAATATGACGAAAAAATTGCTATTTTGGCTATTTGACGTTCCCGTTGCTCGTCGATAATAGGAAAATGGTTGTAATCGCCGACGTTTCATAGATCTATATTATATCAAAATATGCCATCACGATACAATAAACAAAACAAAATTTTATAAACAAATTGTTTGTTGAAAATATTTTTCCTATAATTTTCAATAATTTAACGTTTTTTAAGTATATTGCAAGAAATTTGAATGGAAACAATATTTTAATTTAAAAAATTTCTCTTTAGGCAAATGCATTATTCAGGCATTTGCCATAAGAAAAATTCGTTTTTTCGATGTCACTTTTTTAAATTAGGAACCTCATGATAATTTCAAAAACTTCATAATTTTTTGATGAATTTTATGATTTTACCAAACAAATTTACTTAAAAAATTCATTATTCAAGCACTTATCGACGGAAAAATGCGTTTTTTTCAGTGCCAGTCCTTTTAATTCATGAACTTCATGATAATTTTAGAAAAATCCATCACTATTTGATACATTTTTTTAAACAAATTTAATATACAAATGCATTATTCGGGCATCGGTTGGCGAAAAATTCATTTTTTTCTATGGCAGTCCTTTTAATTGGGAACTTCATGTTAATTTCAGCACCATGAATTATTAGTTCATAAATTTTATGATTTTTTAAACAAATATGTAAAATGGCAAAATGGTCTTCTATAGACTGGACTCATCGCGGGGGCTCCTGACAAGTTTTTAATTTATTTCAAGTTATTGACCTACTCGGGTGAAATAAATGTCCAAACTGTTTTATTACCCTCTGATCATTTCGCGTTTGTGGTACTATGACATAAATATTGCAGTGTTCGCAAACAGGAGGTGATACTGTGGTGTAGAAATACTGTGGTGTAGAAATAAGGTGGTAGACGCGGCGCATTGCCCGAAGTGCAATACTCCTTATCACATATTATGTGCCGGTAGTGTGAGAACATTGGACAAGGG
>JAWWLR010000092.1:81099923-81110608 GCA_035041075.1 Acraspis erinacei | reverse complement strand
CTATATTTTTCAGTTAAGCTATTATTCAGTTGCCAGTGCGCAATTCAAAAATCTTCTGCTTAAAATATTTTAGATTTTTATTTTTAAGCTTAGATTTTTAATTTAAACAATTTTAAAACAATGTCTTGAATACTTGATTAATTAAAAATTAAGACTTTGAAGTTGAAAATTTTGGACAAAACACATTGTTATTTAATAAGTAAATAAATAAAAATTGTAATGGATATTTACTTCAAATATTAAAAAGTGTCTAAAAAACGATTTGAAAAGCGATTTTAAATCAGTTTAAAATTTTTAAATTTTAAGATTTCAATTTTAAAATTAAACTGTTTCAATTTGAAAGTCCTATTCATTACAAAAATTTTAAAGTCTGAATAGAACTTTTCAACTATTTTCAACATAAAAAAAACTTCACAATAATAGATTCTTAATTAATGACATTTATTAAGTTAAAAATATTTTTACAGTATAAAATATTCCATGTTTAAGGCCTTCAATTTGAAATTTTTGAATTGAGAAAAAGAATAATTATTGAACATTGAGGAAAATTTGACTGTTAATTTAAGACAATTAAATCGAAACAAAATATTTAGAATCGAACAATTTTAAAGTGAATTGTTTGACATAGAAAGCCTGCAATCATTAAAATTCCGAAGAGCCTTAAAACTTTGAACTTTAAAATTTTAATTGTTGTATTTTAAAAATGTTTATATTGCAAGTGAAATTATTGAATTTCGAAGCTTAATTTACAAAAGAACATTTGTAGACAAAATGTTAGTAATTTTAAGATTAATTTAGGACTTTGTAATAGATTCAAAATTATCATGCAAATTTTGAAAACTTTTCTTAGAATCTTCCAGAAACTTTTTAAACAAATTTTAAATCTTTTAAAACCTTTTTAAAAAATTCTGTTAAAATCATTTTTCAAAATGAAAAATTATTTTTAATTTTCCTAAGAATCCTAGAAATTTTTTTTTTATATTTTTGAAGCCTTTCACAATCGTTGAACAACTTCTATTAATAAATGTTCCATTGTTATTTATGCATCCAAATTTTAAGGAAATTTCCTCAAATTTCCAGGATTTCCTAAAAATCGTAGAAAAACTCTATTAATTTTGACAGACATTTAGAAGTTCTGAAAAAATTTCAAAAATAATTTTAAATTTTCACAAATTTAAAACAAGTTCTAGATTTATCATGATTTTGAAGTAAAATTTGGAAGCTTTGAACAGATGTTTAAAATATATAAAATTAAAGGAATTGAATTTATACTTTAAGAAGTATTCAGTTTAAAAAAGTTTTAAAAAGTTTTCTTAAAATCTTTCAGAAACTTTTTCGAAAATTTTGTGAATCTTTTAAAGTTAGTTTTAAGTTAGGTTATTATTTCAAGTTTTAATATAATTTTGATTCTTTTAAAAACGTATACATATCAAATAGCAATATTCTAATTTCGCCTACAAATAATAAAGGTTCAATTCTTTTGTGTAGATCCAAATTTTAAGGAAATTTGTTCAAATTTTCAAGATTTCCTAAATATTTTAGAAAAAATCCAATTAATTTTGACAGATATTTAGAAGTTCTGAAAAAAGTTCAAAAATAATTAAAAATTTGAACAAATTTAAAACAACTTTTAAATTTAACAAGATTTTGAAATAAAATGTTGAAGCTTTTAACGGATATTTAAACTATTTCAAAACAAAATAATAGAATTTCTAATTTAAAAAGTGTTCAGTTAAAAAAATTTCAAATTTTCCATGTTTAATGATTCTAGCTTAAATTTCCATAAAAATATATAATTTTGAATATTTTAAAGTTAATTGATTTATTTTTAAATTCAGAGCATTGCAAATAATAAAGTGGGTTTATATTGTTATAAATTGAAAAATGTTAGTACCTACCATTTTATACTTGTAAATAATTGAGCATTTGAATACTACATTTTTTAATTAAACAATTCTTAAACTTCAATTTTAAAAGTTTAAAATTCACAAGTTCCACTTTGAGTGCTTTCAATTGCAGCTCAGTTTTCATTGCTTAAAATGAATTTTTTTCTAGCTTCTGTGTTCAGTTATTCAAAATCTTATTTACTGTAAAAAATGTTTTCGAAACGGAAAAAATCGGGAAATGACCGGGAATTTATTTCTTTGAATACAATGGCCACCCTGATATATCATCTAGTCTATTCCAATTCTGTATCTTCACCATTTTGGGTCACTAATCCTTCAAATTCTATTCAAAACTTTTAAAATACTTTTAAAAATAATGGTCGCCAAAAATTAATAAACAATATTTTCTTTTCTCCTAATCTAGTGTGCATGAAATTGGTTATTATGATTTGCCTGCAACAATAGATTACGTTTTGAATGCTACTAGACAAGAGGACCTTTTTTATGTGGGTTTCTCCCAAGGGGGCACAATATTATTTATATTGGGATCTCTAAAACCTGAATACAATAAAAAAATCCGTATGGCAGCTCTCTTAGCACCGGCCGTATACCTCAACAGTTTTAGTGATCGTATGCATAAACTTTTTGAAAATTCCTATTATCTCTCGGTGAGTTTTCGATTTTTATTTCAATATGATAAATAGTAAACAAATATTAATAATAATTAGATTTGCTTGCGAAATTATATTTAAGTATTGTGTTCGTTTTGAGAACATTGATACTTTCTCAGTTTTTTTTTCATTATTATAACTAATAAATGACAAATAATTGATGATTAATTATTCTTTTTCAGGCAATCTTAGACCAGTTTGGGCATTTCGAGCTTTTTCCTGAGGCTGCTTTTTGGAGATTCGTCACAACCCTTCTTTGCACGGACGGTGCTCCTACACAAGAACACTGCTATATGGCATATTTTTCACTTGTTGGCGATGGTTCTGATGAGAAAGATCCAGTAAGCATTTAGACTTATTTTATTTAACAACGAGAAAAAGGATTGTAAAATATCAAATAATCATATTTAGTACATGGAAAAAATATTTTATTATAGTACCGTGCTTTGTCTCATAGTCTGCGATATGAGAGAAAGTCCATTCAAATTCACAAGCATCAGTATTTAAGAAAATGATTAATCATAATATGAATTGCATGAAACGTTTTAATAGAAACTCAGATAATTGAGCTCGCCAAACTTAGAGACAAATGGCTCGCCAGAAGGAAGTTGAAATAAAAATTGTTTGCTGGCTTAAAATTCATCTTTGGTATGATTTATAGATGTACTAGGAATATACTGACCTAATTTTTCAGATCAGTTCACGTGGCTAATTTACTACAAATAGGATTTGAATGAAAAAATATTATTTTACGATATTCAGAATTTTTTGTTATATAAATATTATGTTCATCAAATGCAATTGATGTTATATTGAAAATAAGCTCCTATGAATCTATAAATGCATACTATTGTAGCTGCACACAGCTCGAAGTAAATTCGTTTTGTAATTTTTGAAAAGTTGCGATACTTGATAATTTTTCCACTTTTCGTTAAAGTCATGATGCATAGATTCTGTAGCTTCACTGTCAAAATTTTTGGAATTCTACCAAAATTTTTAAAAGACTTTTAGAATACAAGCGTGAAGTAAAATTGCAAACATGGCAATCAAATGACGAAATTGCAACATGTTTTTAAGTTTTTAAATCGTGAAGTCACCCTCCAGCATTCCAACAAATGTATGAGAGCGTTTGTAAGAGGAAAATTGTGCACAAGCAAATCACGGCATTAACGAAATTTACAAAATTTACGGAATTCACCGAATTCAAGGAATTCCTGGAATTAAAGGATTTCCTGGAATGCACCAAATTCAAGGAATGCACGAAATTCACGGAATGTATGGAAATGAAGGGATTCACGAAATCTGTGGAATTTTCGGAATTCAGGAGTTTACGGAATTCACCGAATTCGTAGATTTCATGGAATTGAAGGACCTCACGAAATTCATGGAATTCACGGAATTCATGGAATTAAAAGGAATTCAAGGCAATCACGGAATTATAAAAAATCGCGGAATTCGCGATAATTACGGAATTTGCCAAAATTACGAAATTCGCGAAATTTATGTAATTAAAGGAATTTTCTAAATTTATGACATTCATGAAATTCTATTAATTAATGGAATTACATGAATTCAGAAAATGCATGGAATTCATGGAATTGAAGGAACTCACGGCATTCACGGAATTTACGGAATTTTTGGAATTCAAGGAACTTGCGGAAATCGCGTATTTCAAGGAATTCACTGCAATGACGGAATTCACTGGATTTGCTGAATTCGTGGAATTCATAGAATTAATGAAATTCAAGAAAATCATCGGATTGATTTAATTCACGTCATTCAAGGAGTTTATGGAAATGAAGGAATTCATGAAATCTTTGGAGTTTTTGGAATTCACGATTTTACAGAAGGCACCGCATTCACAGAATTCATGGAATTCAAGGACCTCACGAAATTCATGGAATTCACGCAATTCATGGAATTAAAATGAAATTAAGAAAATCGCGGAATTCGATAAAATCACGGAATTCGCGGAAATTACGGAATTCACGAAAATTGCGGAATTTGCGAAATTTATAGAATTAAAGGAAATTGGGAATTATATGGCATTCATGAAATTCAATTAATTAATGTAATTCCATGACTTCCGAAAATGCAAGGAATTCATGGAATTGAATGAACTCATGGAATTCACGGCATTTTTTGAGTTCAAAGAACTTACGGAAATGGCGGAATTCAAGGATTCACTGCAATCACGGAATTCACTGGATTTGCTGAAATCTCGGAATTCATGGAATTTGTGAATTTCAGGAAATTCATAGGATTTATGGAATTGACGTAATTCAAGGAATTTATGGAATTCGCTAAATTTACAAATATCATGGAAATAATGGAATTCACGAAATTCAGGGATTTCATGAAATTTACGGAATTCACGGATAAGCCTAATTTATGAAATTCACGGAATTCTGAGAATTGATCGAATTCACGGAATTCAAGGAAATCAAGGAATTAACTTTAATCACGGATCTTACGGAATTAAAGGAATTTACGGAATTTATTTAACTCACAAAATTCATACAATTTCCGGAATTTTCAGAAATCATGGAAATGAAGTATTTCACGAAATTGTGAAATTCAAGGAATTCGCCAATTTCATGGAACTCAAGGAATTTAAGGAATTCATAGGACTAACTGGAATTATTAGAATAAACGAAATTCGCAGCATTCATGAAAATGAAAGGTTTTCGCAGAATTCATGGAAATGAAAGGAAAGTGCAGAATTCATTGAAAAGAAAGGTATTCCCAAAATTTGTTGAAATGAAGGAAATCACGAAATTTATGAATTTGCGGAATTCGTCTGATGCGTGGAATACATGGAATCAACGCAATTCAAGGAATTCACGGAATTAATTGAATTCCGTGAATTTCATCATTTTCGTGAATTGCGTTAATTCCATGACTTCTCGAATTCCATAAACTCCGTAAAGTCCATTAATTCCTGAAAAATCTTGAATATTATGAATTCCCTGAGTTCCGTCAATCCTTTGGATTTCGTAAATTTTTGAATTCCATGAATTTCTTGATTTCCTTGAATTTTTTAAGTTCTGCGAATTTCGAAAATTCCGTGAATTTCGTAAATTCCATGAACTCCATGAATTCATGAAATGCCATGAATTATTTGAATCACGTAAATTCTGTGTATTCCGTGCATATCGTGAATTCTATGAATTCCGATAATTTCATGAAATTAGTGAATTCCGGGCGTTATATAAATTCTCTGAAATCCTTAGGTTCTGCAAAGTTGGTGAATTCCATGAAATCCTTAAATTCAATGAATTCTTTTAATTCTAGAAATAAGCGCATTATATACTATCCATAAAAAAAGTTTTGGTTTCTTCAGAACATTTTTTGTTTCGCTAGGAACAAGTCTTCTGACACTTGAGGTAGTATCAACATGCCAGCATTTGGAGAGTACCACATAATGCATTGCAGTGATACCTTGCATTTCGGAAATAAACTTCCAATACATGTAGTGGAAGTTCCCAGCAGAAATTTTTAACCGGGTTGCTCTCCAAAAATCCTAGGATCATCTTATGTTTTGATCTCAATTTTGCTACGTGATAAGAAATCATATGGACTTTCGGTGTTACTAAGATTCCTAAAAATTTATAAATTTTTTAAAATTCTTAAATATTTTGTTTGAAATCGGGTCTTAATTTCAGTGAAAAACAGTCGTGAACGACTGTTTTAAACTTTCGAGAAGTATCTAAGTACGCCATGTAACCTGCTAAACCTCTAACTGCTGTATCTTCACATATATTCTGTAAATTGTGAACATTCTTAAGTAATGAATTACATAATGCATTTCCGTTAAATGAAAAGTTATCACCACTTGTGTAACTTCTTGCAACGTGACTTTTCTGAGCTCGTTGTAAAGCAATATGAAGATATAGTTTGTTCATTTTACTGTAGAGCGTATTAATGCAGCCTAACGAAATATGCAGTTCTGGAGGAGGAACTACATGGAAAATTAATTGATCTTCGGAACAAAACAAAGGTGGATTCACACAATTTTTGAAATATTTAATCGTTTTTTTTACTCTTTGATGATCACACCAATCATTATAATTGAAGACACGGATCGAATAAGCGACCGAGCGCGTGGAACACGTACAAGTATTGTCCATACGGTCGAAGTGTGGTCCCAATTTTTTTTCATCAAATCACAAAATAAAAATATAGTGATGTAAAGGGCATTAAACCGCGTATTTTTTGTATAATTGAAATTTTCATCCTATTAACAGTTTTGGAGACAAAAATTATGTACTGACTTTCCTTAGTCTCGGAAAACCCGTACGATTGTAAACTTAATTAGCGATATTTCTGAAACAAAAAATGGAAATGATTTGAAAATTGGTACATAATTGCCCTACATCCAGGCGAAGCCAACAGGGTCATTAGAAACATTCAACTGTTTATATGTTTAATTAAAATTATTAATTGTTAGGGCTGCGTCTAATGTGTGACTTCAAATTTTCCACATGCGGGGAAGTATTTCAAAACTTAAGTTTCGAAAAACTTCCAGTGGAGAAGTTGTAGTCTAGAGCATGAAATAAATTTTTCCGTTTACTCGGACCCGCTATGTTTATAACTTTGTAAGATGCGACTGTTTAAAGTATCACGCCGAGTACACGCGACGCAAGCTCTGCAACGGGTTCTAGCAGTACGAAGATTCTTTGGCGAATTGTTTGTTCTCTGTGTTTTTACCATTAGTTACCGTTCTTTGATTCTTCTTTTAATTTTTTGGGAGTTCATTTTCACAATTTTCGATAAAAATAAAGTAAACGTATTCGTGAATAATTCCATAAAAAAATAAATTCTTCATAATAATAAATATTATGTAATAAATGAATAAATAAATTAACTGATGGAATAATGCGGCCGAGAAAATTACAGACGTGAAATCATTATATAAATACTTGAATCCTCGAGGGAGATCTTTTTTCAACAAAGTCTTTGCCAAAACTACAAGGAAGGGAGATAAAAAAGTTCAAGCAGAAAAAAAAACAAAAGACAAAGACGGGAAGTACATTCATTCTGCTCAGGGAGAACAAAAAATCTCTCAAAGGTTCTGAAAACCGACAAATATAACAAAGAAAAACGAAAAAAAGTAGATTCAGAAAAATTAGTGTACGTATACGATTTAATATAATTTTTAATCTAAGCCCTGTGTTCTAATTTGATCATAATCAAAATGACATATGGCTTTTTCTTTCTCCGCAATTGCAAGCGGTAATATATTATGTAGACTGTGTACTCAAAATGTTATTTATTTAATCAATAATTGCTTTAAGTGGCATTAAAAGATTTTAAAAATCGTTATTTTATTTTGTACTGATCAAAAACACTTTTTTTTCAAGAAAAAGAAAGTGACAGATAAGAAAATCTCCATGCTGTGAGTACTCGTAGAGCTGGCGACGCATCTTGCAAAGTTATAAACATAGCTAGTCCGAGTAAACAGAAAAATTTATTGCATGGTCTAGACTATAACTTCTCCGCTGGAAGTTTTTCGAGACCTTAATTTTGAAAAACTTCCACGCATGTGAAAAATTGGAAGTCACAGATTCGACACAGCCTTAATAATTATTAATTTTAATTAAACAAAGACAAATTTGAACGTGTTTAACGACTCTATTGGCTTTGCTTGGATGTAGAGCAGTTATGTACGAATTTTCAAATCATTTCAATTTTTTGTTTCGGAAATATCGCGAGTTAAATTTATAATCGTACGGATTTTCCGAGACTCAAGAAAAGCGGTAAATATTTTTTTTCTCTAAAACTGTCAGGATAAAAATTTCAATGCTACAAAAAATACGCGTTTTAATGTCCTTTACGTCACTATATTTTTTATTTTGTGATTTGATGACGAAAATTTCGACCTCTTTTCGACCGTTTGGACAATATTTGTACGCGTTCCACGCGCTCGCCCGGTTATTCAATCCGTGTCTTCAATTAATCAATACAGAATTTTCTGTAATTTTATTACATTTCGGAAAAACTTTCGAAGTACAGTACTAACGTTAAAAAATACAGTTTTTTTTAATTCATTCACAACTTCCAAATTTAATAAAAATTGTTTTATTTATCAAAAACGAAGGCGGTAATTTTAGGTCTAATTAAAAAGTTGTGTAGGACAACCTGAAACCGTAATTCAACAGAAAATCGCATGAGCAAATCCGTTTCATTTAAAGTTATTTCGATTTGCACCATTCTGCATTATCTAAATAAAAATAATTGTGTTTGAATATCAAAGCTCTACACAAGCAGTTAATTTTTGCTTTATTGATAAATTGAGCTTCCTTTTGCATCTTGATACTTACTATGAATAATTTAACTTCAAAACATGACACTTTAAAGTTGCTCTATATTTTTCGAGCTGAATTTTGGATGCTTCCGTCATGAGCAATATTTAGCAATATTTGAAATAGTTATTTGAAATCGCTTTGTCAAACCTCAAAATAGCGATTTTTTTAGCAATTTTCAATACTTTATTTTAAGATAAAAAGGCTTCAGACCGACGCTTCTTTGAGTGACATTGCATTCCTGTTATACTTCCCGAAAGTAACGAATTTAAATATTCATTAAAATAAATGTTTAACATGATAATAATTTTTTGTTTGCTACAAATTTTTTAAATTGTTCATTTTAACAAAGATAAATAGGTGATAGTAGTTTTAAAGGAAAAAAATTTCTTCGATGAAACCACACAGTTTTAAATTTGCTAGTCCTAAAAGTGAACCCGATTTTGAGTTTTCGTGAAATGCGCGGGACAAAAATGTAATAAAATTGAAGCACATAATGTAGCGCCAAACTTTGCCTGAGGATTAACCTCACTATAACCGCATTTCCATAAAATGACATTCTACAATTGAGGACGCAATGCAAGGCACAAACATCCTTTACAATCATTTTAACTTCTAATCCGCTATATATATTTCTAGTTTCTATCACCCCTTAAATAACTAATAGACGGTCTTTAAAACTGAAGAAAAGTAGATATTTTACGAAACTTTCACAAATCCGTATTTCAGGAGGTATTTCTTCAGATTTGTTCTTATTCTTTCAGAATAAGAAAAATATATATATTTTTTAAATATAGTAGACAAGTAGAAAGTATGTATACCTTCTATACTATCAACAACTTGAAAAGTTGAATGTTTTTAAATAAAAAATATCAACACCGGTTTGAATCAACCCTACATTATGGAAATGCAAACTAAATTAGATAATTGAAAGGTGCAGCACAGAACTAGATAACGAAAATTGTTGCCGATTTTTATAGATGCTGTTATAAATCTTATAATTATAAGATTTATGAATACTTTATTTTATAATACTTGCTGCGAAAATAAACGAGTTGGTTTTACGAGACTCGCATACATCCCTGTTATCGTTGAAATTATTTTTGCAACAATATATTGTTGACGTTAAAGATGTCGACAAATTTTGTAACATTTTTTTCCTTCCTCAACTTTAGGTATAGATATCAATAATTTTCCTGGATTTCTGACATGGATGTTATTACACTTAGGTACAAAATACCTGCGGCAGCACTTTTTTTCCGTTGTTACAAAAAAAAAAACACATAAATCGCCCCGCTTATTTACAAGCTTTTGAAGGCGTTCTACGTCATACCAATATATGGCGGAATGGACGCGACAAAAATAGGAATCTGAAAAGTGTACACATGTTTCTTTTTCAAATATAAATTCGAAAAGATTTATTAGTGATTTTAGAGCATATACTTTAATATTCAAAAATTAAAATTAGTGGATGACCCTACAGAAGTAAATACATTTCTAATTTTTTAATTTCCTTTATTCTATACGCAAGTACGTACTGTAAGTTTAATAACTTGTAATTGGCCTTAGCTGTTAGGTATAAAAAAGTCAAAAATTAGTTTGAACAAAATTTTTTATTCTTTCAAATAGTACATACACATCTTATTATAAGTTCGAGCCTGTTTTTTAAACGTGGTATGATTGTAGTTCTGCTGCTTAAAAATACGAAAAAGTTAAAATTATATTCGAATCCTTTACATTGATCGTTATTTTAATTAACATTAAAACTACATCAGACATAAATATTAGTGGCTTGAGACAGGGCTTTGAGTTACGGGTGAGAT
>JAWWLR010000092.1:80689257-80710810 GCA_035041075.1 Acraspis erinacei | reverse complement strand
TTGGGTAACTGGTAACGCAATCCACGGGGATTCAAATCCGTTTCGAGATATGATTTATGTTATGGTACCGCGCGCATCGTAATGCACGTAGAAAAGTGATACCATTGTGTGATACGGAATACCGCATCTCGATTTGCATTCTAGGTAAATGCACGCGGTCGGAACGACCGATTTTCACGATTCTATTTCCTAAGATCATAAAGTACCTCCGAGAGGTGGAAAATAGAGTTCTTCTTTTTTTATTTTTCCTCTTTTTAAATCAATATTTCTCTCCTCTTTACGAGTTCTGAATATTCTGTTGTAATTTATACAGGAGCGTGAACTATTCAACAAAATCCATGAATTTTTACATCATTAGTTTAATTTTTAATTTAAAAAATTAATTTTTACCGACAAATTTAATTCCTAGTAAGAAAAATTAATTTTGAGAGGAAAAAGCAACCTTTTTTGCAAAATAGTAAAAAAATTTAAACAAAGAGGTGAACCTTCAAATAAAAATATTATTTTTAAAGAAAGTGGTTCCACTTTCAACCAATTAGTTGAATTTAGAAAATTCATTTCTATTTACTTTCAAAACTAATTTTTTAATCAAGAAAAATAGTTGGTATCAAATTTTGGAAATTTAAAAAATGAGAGTATTCTCCAAATCGAAAATATGAAAAGGCGACCAACAAGATTAATTTGTATCAAAAACACGATTATTCTGAAAATTACATTCCTTTTCAAAATTCGCCCAAGAATTGAATATTTAAATTTTCAATTAAAAACATTAATTATTAGTCAAAAAATAAAATAAGTTTTTATAAAACAGTCATATTTTCAAAAAAGGAAATGCATTTAAAAAAAAACACTTTTCACACAAGGAATTCAGCTTTCAACCAAGTATTCGAATTCAATGAAATAATAAATTTCAACAAAACAGTTAAATTCTCAACATTAATTGAAAATTCCAAAATATGGTTGGACAATGAACAAACATGTAACTTGTCATTTCTTTTTTACTTAACATTAATTTTTAAAATTAAAAATTAAGTTTGCTAGTTTTGTTTAAAAATCAATATTTTTAGTCAATTCAACTTTTTATTTAATAATTCACGACCTTTATTGAAAATTCGTCTTTCTAATGAGAAAATTAATATTGTTGGTTGAAAATGTATCTCTTTTGTTTGAAAATAATTTTTTATTTTGAATTATATTTTATTTTAATGATTTGGGTTGAAAATTGACCTTTTTGGTTGAGTAATTAATTATTCTGTTGAAACAGTTTTTTGATGTCGAATTCAACTAAATGGTAGATAGTTCAACTACTTTATTAAAAAATAATTATTTTGTTAAAGATTTGATTTGAAACATTATCTTATATGTTAAACAGTAATTTTCTTAGCTGAAAATTTAACTATTCCATTTTTAGATGAAAATTGATATATTTCACTGCAAAATTAATCTTTTTGTATAAAAATTCATGTTTTAAGTTAATTATGAGCCTTTTTTGTAAAGAAATAATTTTCTTTATCACAAGCTCTTATTTTCAAATTGAATCATCAACTTTTTGGTAAAGAATTCAAAAATTTTGTTGCAGTTTTTTCTTGACTATAAAATTATTATCAACTGAAAATTCAAATAATTCTTTTCTAATCCGAAAATTTTAGCGTTTGACCGACAATATTAATTTTAAGCAAGAACACGAATGTTTCATCAAATTACATTCATTTTTAACCAAATAGAAGAATTTTTAACTAAAATATATATTTTTTCTTCCCAAAATGGAAGAGTTAAATTTTCAGATAGAAAAATTAATTATTAGCAAAAAAATAAAATAAATATTCAACAATATAGTTAAATACTTAACCAAAACAGATTAATTCATAAAAATATCGATTTAAATTTAGATTTTCACAAAGTTTTTTGAACCAACGAATAGTTCAATTTTTTGTTAGAACCTGTTTTTTTATTAAAAAGTTGAGTCTTCATAAAATGGTTAAATTTTGAATGGAACAGATGAATTTTAATCGAAAAATTATTTTTTGAACAAATTCATTAAACCTAAAACCAATTGCATAAATATTCAGTTAAACAAATTAAGTTTGAAACAAGAATAAATTTATATTTAGGAATAAATATTGCAAACGAGTTTTCGAATTTTTTGCAAAAAAGTTCAGTTTTGACTGAGAAAATATGAATTTTGACAAACAAGATAATTTTACAGCAAGAATACAACTATTCAATAACATTAATGAATTTCAGATTATGTATTTAAAAAATTTATATTTCTCAGTTGAAAATTCAACTCTTTATCCAGTTATTTATCAGCTATGTAGAACATTCGTATTTGTAGTAAAAAAGTAATATTTTTGCTTGAAAGTTAAAGCAGGTTGTTAAACAAAATTTTTGTTTGAAGATTTGTTTTGAGACATAATGTGGATTTTTGAAAATGAATTTGTCTGTTGAGAATTAATTTTTTTGTTTGAAAATTGAACTGAAACAATTTTGGTTAAAAATGGATGGTTTTTTAAATGAAAACATAATTTATTTTGTCAAAAGTCTATATTATTTTTTGAATATTCGTCCTTATTGTTTTTTGTAAAAAAATCAACAGTTTGATTGCCATTTTTTCAAGGAATCTGTATTATCATCAAAGAATGACAAAATTATTAGCGTCTTTTTGAGACTAAACAGAGCTATCAATTAACCAATTTTTAATCAATTCGTTGAATGTTTTATTAAAAAATATTCTTTTTCATCAAAAAATGGAAAGGTTATATGATCAGTTACTAAAAATTAATTCTTAGAAAAAAAATAAAATAAAATGAGTTTTCAACAAAATCGCTAAATTTTCAAAAACGATTCGAATATTTACTGAAAATATTAAATTCCTCAACAAAGTAATTCAACTTCCTTCGAATTTTTGTAATTTCAAAAAGAAAAACTAACAAGCTTAGTATTTTGTAAAATAAGACGAATATTTATCAAAATAGAAAAATTTATAACCAAACAGTCGAATTTTCGGCTAAAATATATTCATTTTCAAAAAAGAAGCAACGAGTTAAATTTTTACTTACAAAAATCAATTTCAATCCCAAAGAATTAATTTTTAACAAAATATTTGAATTTTTTACTACAAAATTTTTAAAAACATCGTGAAATTTTCAAAAAAAGCGACGAATATTTATTGACAAAAATTGATTACTTAAAAAAATGTAACTGCCAACAAATTAGTTTAATTCTGTAACAAAAAATAACAAGATTAATTTTTTATCAAATAAGCCGGATATTTAATCAAATATATGAATTTATTAACAAATAGTCAAATTGTCGGCTATTATATATTAATTTTCAAACAAAAGTCAAGCAGCTAAATTTTCATTCAGAAAAATTAATTTTAAGCCAAAGAATTAATTTTTAACAAAATAGTTGAATTTTCCATCAAAGAAATAAATCTTCAACCTGAAATATTTCTGTATTTTTTCACCTAAAATTTTCTATATTATTCTAGCTTAATATTTATAAACAATGATTAACTATCTTTCAATTATTTAAACAAATGAAAATTGTTTAAATAATTTTCTTTCGAAAATTCGTTTTTTTTTAAATTGGTAATATTATTCTAGTGGAGTATTTATTAACATTCTTTAATTAATTTTCAATAATTTAAACAGATGTATTTTGTCTAAATTATTTTAATTAATTTTGTTATTAAAAAGTATTAAAATTTCTTTAGCTGTATATTTATCAAGATTGTCTAATTGATATTTAATAGTTTAAAAAAATTCCATTTGTGTAAAAAATTTAAATTTATTTCTTAATAAAATTATTTCTGTCAGTCTATCGGAATATTTAAAAACGTCGGTTAATTAATTTTTAATTCTGGTCTCAAAAATGTGCTTAAATTTATTTAAATTTGTCAAAATAATGTAAAAATTGTATTGAAAAATTACACTTTAAACTACTTAACAGTTATCGAAAATAAGCAATAAGTTATTGTTCATACAATTGCAAAATATTTGAAAATAAATTTGTTACCAACGCTGATAAACTGTCATTTAGAAGACTTTTTAGAAGAAAAACCTTTTTTAAAAAAAATGGAATCTGTTTAAAAAATTAAAAATTAATTAACCAGTAGTGATAAATATTCCACTAGAACAACAGGAATAATTTCTTTTTTAATTTGAAGAAAAAAATGATTATTTAAACAAAAGGAATTCGTTGAAACAATTACGAATTAATTAACCGATGATGATAAACATTCCACTAAATAAACAAAAATTATTTTTAATAAAGAAAAAGAATTACAAAATATATTTAAGCAAATTCCATTTGTTTAAAAAATTCAAAATAAATGAACTAATGTTAATAAATATCCCACTAGACCAATAGTAATAATTTGTAGGGAAAAGAAAGCAATTGTTGATATAAATAATTTTTAACACAAAAATAATAGAATACACTAATAAAAATTTCAGATTTTTTTGAAACCTAACAAGCTATTCCAATCCTGAAAAAAATGATTTTTCCCAAGAATTTTACAGGAAAACTTCAAGTAAAAAGCGGCACCTGTTCAGATAAAAAAATTATGTGGTTTCTTTTTTTTATTTCGAATGAAATGGGGGGAGGGGGCTCTAAAAATAGTGTTTTTCACCCTACTGCGCATAACACAGAAAAAAGGTTCGCAATACTCATTTTATTGCACCTTGTGTAGTATTTGAACAAAACTGAGTTTTTTTTTAATGTTATCTTCTACGATTTGAAACAAAAAATGCCCATTCCCCGAAAATATTGAATTATTAAAACGAATTCTCGAACACTTGAGCAGTGAACAACAAATTTTTTTTTTACTGAAGTGAATATTGTTCAATGGAAATAAAGTAAACCTATTTGCAAGTTTTAGAACAAGATATAGCCTATTTATTGGATTAATAAAGTCAAAAATGCTCGAAAATTTTGTTCTTTTTTCGAACTTTTATATTGACACGATTTGAAATTTTCAAACTTGTTTTACTTTGCCTAATTAGGTCTAAATAAATAATTATATGCTTACAAATTGTAATTAACTTATGTTTATAAATTTTGATTCGTGATTAGTTAAATTTCTTTAGTTTAACGGATTTCCAATTTTTTTAAATGTCAAAAGGAAAATGCAAACAGTCAAAAAGTAACATTATTATATCCGAAAATTTTTAGAAAAATTTCGTTTCTTCCTTTCCATATTTTCGAAATCCAAATTCTAAATAACTGTGTTTGCTTTACGTTTGAAAAATGTTCGAAAAAACAAAAATACTATTTTGCAGAAAAATCTTTCGAAAATGAAAAAAATAGTTTGAAAGAAGAAAAGATTCATGGATAATTTGATGCCTAATGAAAATGACGCTATTTGTTTATGGTATTTTTTATTTCTAATAATAATTTATATTAATTTCTAATAATTGATAATTTATAATATAATAATTTATAATAATTTCCATTTTATTCTTTAACATACGTATTTTCCTTCTAAAATAAGCCTTGAAAAGGACATGAAATACAGGTTGAAATATGTCGGCAAATTTTTTATAATAAAATTTTTTTAACACAATTGAACTTTATTATTTATAAAGAAAGCATTAGTGTTTCTGAAGCCGCGGAATTAAATTTAGTTTATTCAATATTTACTGGAAAATAAAAAATAAAAAAAATCTTTCTAAAGACGATGTCACTAAAATGATAGATGTGTTTTATCAATACTAAATTATGCAAAAATTTATTTGATATATTTGCGAAAATCGTTTAAATACAGACTGTTAAGTATTTCTTTAATGTGATTGAAAAAAATTCTGGATACTAGAAATGACATATTTTACTGGGATTTAATGAGAAAAAATTACAAAAATATAATTTTTATCATAGATTGAAATTGCAGCTTAAAATTTAAACAATTAGGTATATCAAATTTTACTAATTTTTAACTCGCTCTGAGTGAAAAGTGGACAAAAAGTTAAATATTTCAGAAACCCCCAACTTTCTTGCATTATTCAAAGATAATATTATTAACACTAATTGTAATTTTTTATACAATTATTTTTGTTATATTGCAATAATTGCAACTTTCTGGAATTTTTTAAATATGACATAAATAAAAATTTTAATAAATTGTTGCAACAATTATGTTTTACAAATAAATAAGTCATTACTTCAAAATATTCTTAAAATTATCCAAACGTGAACATTAAAAAAATTACATCCCTACCACGGCCTCAAATTTGACCCCAAAATAAAAAAACACATTTTCACGTATGATTGTAAATTGTCAGCAATGTTTGTCGTTTTTCTTCATACGAATAATAAATAATATGCAATTTGAATATTTTTCAAGACTTTTAAAATAGTACTTAATTGTTAAATATATTTAAATTATTTAAAAAATCATATATTCCTAAAGAATGTAAAAATAATTTTAGTTTCTTAATTAAATGTAATAGTTGATTTTGTTTAAAACATTATATAATTATTCAAACAATTAATAGCTGTTTTTTTGTTTTTAAAATATCTAAAAATAGAGCCAGAAATGGCCACTTTCTTCTACAATGGATACCCTTTGCTACTTATTGTTGAAAACTTACATAATTTTTGTGCATTTCTTTGCATGTTTAACAAGTTTATTTTAGTTTAAACAATTTTTATTTCCTAAAGCAGTTTTATTTCGAAAACTGTAAAAGATAATATAAAATGGAAGAGAGATAATAATTTTTCTGACTCTGTATACCCGAAAAATATATTTAATTAAAAAAAATTTGTTAAACAAATCGAATGGGATTGATTAATTATTTTTCCCAAAAGTATTTTAAAAATCGTATTTTATAATTTAAACATAATATTAAATGTTTTTTACGAGTTTTAAAGTCTGCTAAAAGCTTTATGCCATATTAAAACATTTAATGTTTTCTTCTTCAAATCTTCTTCAAATTGAATAAGGACGGGTTAGATATTTTTTGGCGTACTATTAAACAAATCATAAAATTCTTAGTAAAATTTAAATTATAAATATCCATTAATTATTGTATTCTTCGTATTTCTACTACCTTCATCGTGATTATATTATTTAAGGTTACGTTGAATGATAAAATTTTTTATTCAAGTTTCAACATTTTCATTAAAGAAAATTTCTGAGGACAAATGGCTGTATTTTTACATTTCTAACAATTAACTCGATCCGGTTATCGTATGTCGTTTCATACCCATTCATTTTTCAGTAAATTTTTGCATTTTTGGGAGCTGGGTGCGTTTATCACGAAAAAAAATATTTGTTTAAATTTTTTTCAATCCTTATTATGTGCTCTTAAATTAGTAGTGTTCTAAAGTATACAGGTAATTTAATCAGATTCTTGTATTGCTCATTCAGCGGTCTAACATGCCCTGGTTTAAAAAATTTGTTTTGTTCCTCAAAAATCGGCAGGGTGAATAGAACACTAGATTATAATTCTTGTTTCAAATTTTACGCTTCCAGAATTTTTTAAACTGAATCTTTTAAAAATAGTCTTGTGGAAAAAACATTTTAATACAGTACAAGTCCGATAACTTGTCGTCCGATAAGTGTACACTCTCCTTAAGACGTGCTCACATGTACGGCACGCACACTAATTATGGTACTCCCACTATGTGTGCTATTTGGCTCATGATTTGCGCTCATGATTTACGCATGCGCACACCTAATATCGTGCTACTGGAGGGGGCATCCGATAATTTCGCAATTCTTGGAATTTTTCGCCCCTACAGCCCCGAAGTTGGAAAGTTATTGGACTTGTACTGTGCAATCACATGACGATTTTAACAGAATTTACGATACTACTCAAAATTATTCAATGCTATGTTGTTCACTAGAGTTTGAGAAAGTTTTCATGAAAATTTTAAGAGCATTGGTAGAAAATTGTGGAAATGGTACAGAGTTGAAGTTTAGCGCACGCTGCCGCTTGAGCGTTTTGTTGCTGTTTTCCGCTGCTGCTTTGTGACATATGTTAGTAACAAAGGCCGACAACCAGATCACTTCAGATTTTTTTCGAAATTTCAGGAAAACTTTCTCAAAGTCTAGTGAACAAATTTCTCGCAATAAATTATTTTAACTAAAAATTTTTCTATCACCGACCAGCTGATCGAAGTTGGCGAAACGTGGTTTTCGTTCGGAATTAATTTTTACTTAGAGAAAAACAATTGCATTCATTTTTTAAACAAACTTCGTAGCTTATAATCACGGCTTATATATTGAGAATATACTATACAAATTTTAAGCATTTTCCTTAACAATAGGCCAAATAATAGCAAGTTGAGTTTTATAAAACATCGATTTTTTATCGGAAAATTTTCTGAGTTTTTATATTTTATCTCCCGTAATAATTGTCAACTGAAAAAGCTTTTGAAGAGAAAATTGTAGGCCGCATCATGATGAACACGCAGGTATATATTGTTTTGCGTTTTGGTGACTTTTTTTATCGAAAGACAAAAGGTAATTAGATACTCAATTATTCAAGCTAAAAAGGCAATTTTTTAAGTAGGTTGAATAAGAAATCAAAAAAGGAGTTATTTCTATCAAAAAACGCAAATATTCTACCAAAAAAAGAATCTTTAGCAAAATTCTTCAATTTTTCATTGAGAAGATTCTAGCTGTAGTGGTTCATGTCCGTGCTAAGCTTCTAGAATGCTCTCGTTCTGAAGGCTGAAATCGTGAAAGCAAGGTTCAACGTATTATAAGGAAGAAAGCAATAAATTATAATTGTTATTCTCATATAAACTTGAAACATGCACACGATATATCAGACCCTCCGAGAATATTCTTGAAGATTAGCAGGAACATGAACAACTACAGCTAGAATCTTCTCGATGTCGGTATAGTAGGAATGTTGACTTTTAATTAAAAAAAAAATTTTTAGGAAACTACTTCAACCTTTTATCAATAAAATGAATGCTTAAAAAAGTAGTTTAAACGTTAACTAGACAGTTTAAGTTTTACCCAAGAAAGGAGATTAATCATCAATGAAAATCTAATGGGAGAATTTGTAACTAAAATTGATCTCTCATGTGTACTTCTTGACGATATCCAGATCAAGTTGAAGTTTTGTTGCTCCAGGAGCATAAATCTTCTGGTAATCCACATAAGTGCCCTTATGCTCGTGATGATTTCTGTCACCACGGATGCATCCCGAAGATTCTTGTGTAGAGAGAGATACAATCAATGAGCTCATAGTAGCGCCCTGAACGCCCACCTCTGGAAGGCGACGTTATTTCAACTGAAACTGTTATATCATCAGCGGATGGTACTTTACCGACAGTAAATATACCTCCACAACCGAGGTGGCAGAAAACCCACAATATCGATCAAGTTAAGAATCTTCAATAACAGAAAATGCATAACTTCTTCAGTCAAACTAGATGGAAGATAATTTTTTTTAATTTTAAATTTAAATTTGTTCTTGAAAAAAAAAGATTAAAGACGTTAAGCATTTTCTCTTACTAAAGATTCTTAACTTGATCGATATTGTGTGTTTTCCGCCTTCACGGTTGTGGAGGGTTATCTACTGTCGGTAAAGTACCATCCGCTGATGATATGGCCCATTAATTTGAAATATTTACTTTTACGATTACGATCTCGGCTGAACCTGTGGACCGATTTGGATGTTTCTTTTTTAAAGCTGATAAAATTTCAAAGAAAGTTGTCGAGCCGGATTCTGAATTTAGTTTTTCAAATTTTGTATAAATAAATAAATATGAAGAAAAAAATGAAAATTTTTTCTATTTGACGTTCCCGGTGCTCGTCAATAATAGGAAAATTATTGTAATCACCAAAGTTTCATAGATTTACAGTATATAAAGATATTCCATAATGATAGAAAAAAGAAAAAACAATTTTATAAACACATTTTCTGCTGAAAATGTGTTTTCTATCATTTTCAATAACGTAACGTTTTCTTTTTAGTTCTACTGCAAGAAATTTGACTGGTAACAATATTTTAATGAAACAAAATTCTCTTACGACTATTCATGTTAATATTATAAACAATTTCAATAAACAAATGCATTATATAGGCATTTTTCGTCAGGAAAATTCGTTTTTTGTTTCGATGTCGATTTTTTCAAATTCGGAACCTATTGATAATTTCAGAAAATACATAATTTGTTGATGAATTTTGTGATTTTATCAGACAAATTTAATAAACAAATGAATTATTATAGAACTTACCGACAGAAAAATTCGTTTGTTTCAGTTCCAGTCCTCTGAATTCGGAACTTCATGATAATTTTAGAAAGATCCACCACTATTTTATAAATAGTCGTTTTTTAAACAAATTTGATAAACAAATGCATTATTCTGCCATCTGATGACGAACAATTCGTTTTTTCGATATCAGTCCTTTTAATTGAGAACTTCATGTCAATTTCAGCAAAATTCATAATTAGTTCATAAAATTTATGATTTAATAAACAAATGCATTATTTGGGCATTTGTCTACGGAAAAAATCTTTTTTTTTCAATGTCAGTCCTTTTAATTGGGAACTTTACGATAATTTCAGTAACCTTCATAATTAGTTGATTAACTGAATTTTTTTGTTAAACAAAATGGTAAATTTTTTAAATCAGAGACAAACGTAGAAGAAGACAGTAACTCTGCTAGACCCATGAAGCACAAGACTTGCTCAAGACATAAAATGGAAGCCTGAAGTAATATGTTGGCAATTATCATGAGGATCCTAATTTAAAAAACTGGACATAGAAAAAAACGAATTTTCTGACGACGAATGCCTGAATAATGCATTTTTTAAGTAAATTTGTTTATAATATTAACAAGAATAGTCTTAAGAAAATTTTTTTTCATTCAAATATTGTCTCCATTCAAATTTCTTGCAATATAAATTTAAAAACTTTAAATTATTGAAAATTATAGAAAACACATTTTAAATAAATAATTTGTTTATAAAATTTCGTTTGTTTGTTGTATCATGATGGAAGATCCGTATATAAGGTAAATCTATGAAACTCGGCGTTTACAACAATTTTCCTATTATTATATAATATTATATAATTAAAATCACTAATTATTATAAAATTTAGAAGAATGTATATAAACTGTATTAGTTAAATTTTTCTTTGTGAAACGTAAATTAGTTTTTGGAATTCAATAAATTAAACTGTTACTTAGGAAATATATGTGTTAAAAATTATTTTTTAACTTAAACCAAAAGCTATACAATTTATATGTATTCTTGTGCATTTCATAATAAGTATTTATTTTTATAAAAATATTTGTATTCAATACCCGCTTTGAACTACGCGCCAACTGCGACAAACCAGCGCGCGACCCTAACGCAAGCGCAGTAGATCAAGGCGCCGCCATTATCATCATTGGAGTAAGCAGCTTGCATCCAACGCGACGCTTAGTTTCGTCAAAGTTTCGTGACAGTGGCGAAAAGTGTAAAAGTGGTTAAACAGTTATTAGTGTCATTAAAAGTTATTAGTGATTAGCAATTATTAGTTTTAGTTGAAAAAAGTGATTGGAAGTGATAATTAGTGACTTAGAAGAGTCAGTAATAGGATTCCTCGAGTTTGTGGCTCTCCACGAAGCATCATGAGCCTCCATCATGCCCAAGGACATCAAGTTTGCTCGCAGTATTTGAAGAGAGCGCGTTTGATTCTGAGCTTAAATCTCAACTTCTTATACATAAGAAAACGGCCCTTTTCAGAGCCAATACATTTTTTAACAAAGGAATCGCTTATTGTTCTACTTCATGTTTTATTTACTTATGACATCCTTAACTCGAACATCGGTTGAACTATTTCATGCACTTCGAGTAATGTTTCCCTCTTCTTCGAGTTGAATTAACCGCTCTAATTACTCGAGTGAAAAAATTGACTCGAACATCGGTTGATATATTTCACCTACTTCGAGTGATATCTCCCTCTTCTTCGAGTGAGAATTCGCTCGAATGGGTTGAGGGGGAAATGCACTCGATCGAAAGGTGGAGTTTCACTTGAATGAGCGAAGCGGGGTTTTCACTTTTTCTTCGAGTCATATTCCACCCGAATCGAGTGCAATTTCACTAGAGAAAATTTAGAGAGTATGTTTGCTCTTAATTTATGGTTATTTATAAGGATATTAATGAAAATATATTTTTGTATAAATTTGAATGAATGTTCAGTGGTATAAAAAAACTTAACTATTTTAAATTGTATCGTATCTAAATTGATTTAAGATTTAATTGTCTGTGTAAATCTATATAGAGTGAAATCGCGACATAACTCTTATCAAGGGGCTGACCGAAAGGAGCGTTATATGAGGGGAGCCTTATATCGATATTTTACTGTATTAAAATTTTATTTACAATTTGTTATAATCTATTTACATTTTTTTCAAAAATGAGGTTTATTAACCTCTCCAACTAAAGTCGAATATTTGACAGATTTTCGTATTTCACAATGAAAAATAAGAACAACAAATATATCACACTTACCCTTTAGTCTGATTTACAGGAAATGAAATGTAGCATGCCCTCCAGTGTTTGTTCGTGTTGAAATCCTATGGAAGTAAACTATTTTTATTCGTTTAACAACAAGAAAACCGCGATAATTTTTTTGCATCTTACCGGATCGCGAACGATTCGCGATGCGGGTTTTTTACGTTCTGGAAGAACGCAGAGAAGTTTACGGATAATTAATAAATAAATTAAAGTACTTTAAGCAAACGTGCGCCATGGAGTAATAGTAAGGAGACCAAACAGTGTGTCAGAAATGTGATCGTCTTTTTTCCGGACATAGTTCGGGAGAGGACGTACGCTGAATTGGAAAGTTTCGCCTCGTTTAGTGTGGAATATCTGCGACTGAATATCTGAAATTATATTTTTTTACTTACTGATTCTCCGTAACGTTTTCTTTTTCTTGCTTTATGCAAATAAAGTATAGATCAAATATGATAGTCTGGGAACAAATTAAAGAAAAGAAGCAAACATATCACTCATTTATTTAAAAGTTCGTTCTGAATTATTGTTCTTAATTTATAATATTTGAATACTTCGTTTTATTCGGTTTTGGTATCGTATTATTCCCTTCTGATTTACACTTACTTTGTCGTAATTTAACATTTAGAACAATAAAAATGTACAATTTAAAAAAAAAAAAACAACGAATGTATTCAACGAAAATATATAATCTTCCTTTGTTCATAAAAAACTGCATCAAAAGGGGCTTTGTGTAGAAAAATTCAAATAAATAGAACAGTTTACACAACTCCGAATTTGAGTTTTCTTCAAACATCTCACCTTTTTTCTGCAATTAAAGAGATATTCGTTATGTTTCGATAAAAAAAGTTAATAACTAATTTGTTTTTCAGTCCAAATTTTCTCTTTAGCACACTAAGCCCATTATCACACTTACCCCGATCAACCCTACATATGGATGTTAACAGACGAAACTATAGAGAAAACAGAAGTGAATTTTTGTTGCAGGTAATTTTCAAGTAGGTGAACTTGCCTTTATACATTCTTATTTCAATGAGAAGGTATTGGTTTTATGTGAAAAATGCCTTTCGCGGATTCCATCAAATGTCGACGTTTTGAGACCCTCTAACCTCTAAGTCAGAAAAAATATTTTAATAATGCAAGTATATAATAAGGAGGGGAGAAAAAGTAACCAAGAGCTACCATACTTTACCAAAAAGTTACCCAAAGTTTATCAATAAATTACACTATAGGCTATAAATATCCGGAAATCCCCAGGATTTTTGAAGAATGGAAACTTATATTGGTAAAGTTTGCACCTCTAAGCTCATTCAAGTACTACATAGGCAATTTTCTGATCATTTTAAACCATCCAGATTTTTGTTTTCTGAAAACAGATTTTCAATGAAAAAAATTAAAAACACGTTCAATCTATAGTGACAAATTTTTGTATAGTGGTTTTAGTGTTGTACTTTACTGGAAACAATTGTGTTAAATTAAAAAGTTATTTTTACGTGCAAGAAAATATGATTAAAAAGAAATGTTATATTTTTATTTATCTTTTTAACAATTGAGATCTGTACGATTAATTATGGTAGGTTTCTTTGCACAAAACCTATCTAATCTCTATTTCTGGTTGATTCTGCACCAATCTATTTAGATTATTACATTCACTAGATACGAAAAAAACAATATAATACATTTATAAAATTGCTATAATTTAAAACATTCTTTTTACACAAATTTAATTTAAAAGATTTTGGTTCAGTAAGAATCGAACTTTTGAGATAGGCAAAAGAACCGATCGCTAAGGAACGACACAAGATCTATACCTTAATATCTCTGTTTTATATTTGAATGATTTGAAAATACATTTTTTAAACGAACATAAACTCTCAAAAAAAATAGTGCAACAACATTGCACAAGAAGGCTTGCAAAGAATTTTTAAACAAATACTCGAAAAAATCAATTTATGCAAAAAATTGCACAAAAAGCTTAAAATAAAATAAATATGTTTTAAAATAACTTTGTGAAACGGCTTATTAGAGGCAGATCTATGAAAATTGAAAATAGAGAGAGAAAAAAGTAAGAGAAATCCAAACTACCTCTCTCTCAGTTCTTTATTATTTATCCGTCTTTTTTATACTATTTATTTCAAGAAATTGAGGTGCAAATTTTTTGTTCACAATTAAAAGAATTCTTAAAATATTCATAAGCAAACCCTTTAGAATAAAAAGAATCATGAGTTTTTTGCCTCCATTCAAAAAAATTTAGGACTACGTCTCCAAACTACCTCTTTTTCGGCTGATTAGAGACAAATAAATAACAAATGATAACAAATGATAACAAAGGAAAAATATAATTTTTTTCTTTCTATGTCGGATTGTAGGCTAAAGTGAAACAGTTGATCAGACGTTTGATATTTTTGGTCAAAGAAACATTCAAGATTCTGGTAAATTCGTTTTTTTTCTTTTGAAGGTTCTGCATATCTCGAATATATGAAAGGAATCTTATAAGGTATAAGGCTATGCTAAAGATCACTTGGTAAGGTTTTATTTAAGCCATTAGCAAAGTATACTGACATCATTATTCGGGATCTTTTATGAAAGTTTGTATTTTAGGCAAGTGATCATGGTACCCATGGTGGACCAGAATGGAGTCGTACTTAGATGGCGTAAGCCGTAAATTACTGTATATGAAATTTAAAATTTTAATCTTATGCAAAGAAATGAATTTAGTGAATATTATACATATATTATAGATAAATACTATAAATAAATATTACTTTGTTTTAGTTTTAACTGCCCAAAGTATAAGACTTTATTTCCAAGCACCAAGCTTTTCAAGTTAATTTAAAAATGAGCATCTATGCGGAGCTCCCTGACTCCAGAGCTGTGCTCCCCTATACGGTTTGCATGATTTCGATGCGTCTTTTGCGCCGAATACCGCTGAATACAAAGAAACATGAAACTACCAGTAAAGAAAATATCAGATATAAAGAAAAATAGGGGATCAGGGGGAAGTTTTTCAAAAGCAGAAAAAAGGGGGAATTGCTAAGGAATACGGGAAAGACTGTGATTTGTGAGATCATGCGGGATCTTACATAAGGGAAATCAGTAAGCACTAAGCAGTATATACGAGGACCACCCTCTTCCCCAAAAAAGGTTTACGATAAAACTTGAATGACTTTTTTTATAAATAGCTTTTCTGTAGATTTCACGGAGTTTTCTGCAGAGCAAATGTCCAATAAAGAGCCTCATTGGCCCTTTATATACATTATACATATACAAAATAGGCTGGTGAGGCCCTTTATTCAACATTTACTCTACAAAAAAATCCATATATATATATTGTAAATGACAATAGGAAAATTTGCGAACAAAATTAAAAATTAAAGAACATTTTTGGCCTAAAAAGATGCCATTTTTTGTTGTTGAGTTTCTGCAATTCTTAATTTTTTTGTGATATTTTTAAGTTACACCACCTCTATATTTTACAACATATACAGATTTCTTGCTTTAATATACCCCCCACCCCCAGTTAATCGACAATGTTAGTTCAATATAGTTCGAATTTATAATTATATTTATTGAAAAGTTAAAAAATAAGTATTTTGGAATTTAAATATTAAACACTGTAAATCGTAAGTGTTCAGAAATAAAGAATTGAACAACCTTGCAATTAGACAATCTTGAATTGAAACCGATTTTAATTTTAAAATTATGCATTGAAACATTTAAATTTGGTTTAGTTTAAAAACTGAAACTAAAATTTTACAAAATTACAGAATTTTTAGAGGAAACGAAAGCCTATTTATTGTGTTTGAACAACTTAAAATTCAAAACGTTCAAAATTGAACGATTTCAGACTGTCCTTCAAGAATAGACCATTTATAATTCAAAACTTATAAAATTGAACAATTTAAAAACAATAAATGGCTACACTTCCGAAATGCGCGTATCTCTGATTATTTTGAAACTCGATCCCTATACATGTATCTTAGCTCAAGATATCTGTACAGTCGGTAATACACAAACTGATACCAATATAAAAAAAATTTTCGGATATTTCAGTAAATAATAAAAATTAACAAAAAACTCTACGTATATGTATATTGTACAATAAAGGAAAAACTCCAAATCTCCAATGAAATATTTTAACTAATGTAATTGAATCAATTATAAGTGGGCGTGTGCGTGGAAAGGGCCCTATATGCCTTTATGACCACTTCTAGTTTAGAAGATATTCGCGTCTTTCTAAGTCAGGTTTAAAGTTATTATATCCGTGGTTAAGTGCGGGGATGATAAAGTAACTGGGGCCTATGCTGAATCAATTGGCACTAATTCATGTTCTAAAAGCAAACGAAAGTGGGTATATTTTATTTTCGAAGAAAAAGTGTAACACATGTGCCTATGGCACTCGACACGTTTATATGTGTCTTTCTGGAAAAGCGGTTTCACGAAGTTCAAATTAAAAAATGCCCTGGCGACTTTATCTTCATCCTAATCCCAAAGGGATCGCCTTAGGCCAACAATTTCGGGAATTTAACAATCTATAATCTGCATGACCCTATGGCATATACGTATCTTCATACCGACCATAAAGGTCCTTTTCGTGTAGACGCCCCCACTAATAGGGTAATCGGTATAATGATTAACCACTTGAAGAATATTTCAAGTTTGACGACTTGTTTAAACCCGTGGTGTAGGATTTAAAAAATGTGGCCTGGAGGTACTTTCATAGAAACTTTGACTTGCGATGAGAATGTACAGAGCATAAAATAGAGACTTGGCTTCTAACTTAGAAAATTGGAATTTTGAAAATTGTCTGAAACTTGCAATAAATATGTTGACATTTATCAAAAATTTCTGTAAAGCTACCAGAATTTTTTTTTAAATTATTGCAATTTTCGTGAAAATTTATGGTAATTATTGCGAGCTCAATAATCTTAATGTGAAGCAATATATAACATTTACAAAATTTGGACTATCTATTCACCACAAAACTGAACCTTCCCAGCAGGTACGTGACATCCACTGATTGTTGATGACTTCTCATAAACAAACGAAAATTATGATCATTTAAAACAAAATAGCAATCTGCGGTTTGGAGATAAGATAAGAGTCAGAATTGAGAATTCAGAGAAAACTGCAGAAGCAAGTGGTTCTGATGAGTTATACTTTCAAGATAAAATTCTTTTTTAAATTTTTAGAGTAAAAAAATAAAGAATAAAGGGTATTTATATACCTATATGTCATTCTACATAATTTGGAAGTGCATTTTTTCATGTTTTATATCTAGGCAATACTTAAAAAACTTTGAAAGTGATCTTTTAGTATAAGAAACATCAACAGAAACATAAAACGTAAGTGTAAACCCCATCATCTATTCTCTTAGTAAGAGGAGCAAAAAAATGGGATTTACCCAGTTTTCATTATCATTTCTCAACAACCTCATCAACTTTAACCACAATTTTTGGCATAATAAAATTTTTTTCTTTACAAATTTCTAAAATTTATTAATAATTCAAAACTTAAAGTACTTTAACTTGGAACCAAAAAAAATGATATTCGATTAAATGGTCTTTCCCTCGCTTTACTCTACAGTCGGGGCCCTTCACATCCTTTAATTTCAGCTCTCTAAATAAAAAATCTGCATTTTTTGGGTAAACGACATAAGCTACGGAAAAATAGATACAAGTTATTCATCGCTAGGGTATATTTAGTGTGTACATCAAAGCTTTAAACAATTCCGACAATATTTGTCCAACTTACGATGATTTATTTCATAAAAAGTAATTGAATTTAGGGCCAATTTTTTTCAGTTTTTTAAGCTTATTATTAAAAATGCTCATCTGATAAGCAAACAAAAAATAGAAAAAAGTTTCCTCTCATTATTTTCTACAAGCCTATATTTAAAAAAGAACTATTTTGAGATTTTAAAAATGTCCGTCCCTCGAGACGTTTGGACAATTATTTCACACGATTTCGAGCGCTGGGCGAGTTTCTCGATGATTATAATAATATAAATTTATTGAAATAATACATTTTTTAAGTTAGCTGAGAATGAAAATTAGTGCAAAATAAGGAATGAATATAAAAGTAATCATGGAAAATAAAATTTTTACAATATTTTGCAATATCTGAATGAGCAGTCTTAGACCAAGATACGTAAATGATTATAATATACATTTGATATAAGAGAGTTGCACTTGATGTAGAAAAGATAGCACTTTTGACAAAATCGGTTACGAAGCACGAGTCATGGCATGAGAGTGTTTTCGTTAAAGTCAAAGGAGCTGTAACAAAGGAGAATTCACAGTCACCAAATGACAGTTGTCGATGCTTTGACCTTTCATTTTAAAACGGCCTGTGAAAAAATGTGGGAGAAGTACAAATACCTTTCGCGTAGCGCGAAGTAAATATATTATGGAATGCGAAGCGCGAGATCCAACAGGCGCGCGCCCTATACACAGTAAAAATAAATACTTAAAGTTATATTCGATTTAATTTCAGATTTGACTTGAATTAAGGAATTACCTGAATTTGAGTGTGCAAACTATCTTGAACAAAGCACTAACTTATCTTAAAGAATAAATCAGCATTTTTCTATTGGCATAAAGTAAAGCATGCTCCTAAATTTCAATATTCAGTTCTGAAAGTAACTTGAAGGTAACCTGAAATAAAATGTATGGCTTTTATTACCTAAAATAAAGGAATATACCTTCCTGAATTTCAAGTTCGTACTAGCTTGCATGACGTTACAGAACGCTTGCCTGATTATACATCTCGTGGCCATTTTATACTCTTACCTTAATACTCCATGTCGTGTTGGTCAGTGTCAGCTATGATATACTATGTTTCCATAATTCGTGGAGTTTTAGTTTCTCGAATTTAAAAAAGTGCTGCAGAAAAATCAGTTCCACTTGTCAGCCAGTATTTGGGTTACTAAACCCATCAAAATAATTAAATTATTATGAAAATTTTACTTCGTAACTTCAGCGTCCTTTCGATAAATTACGTAACGCAATTTTCCCAAGATTTTGGACCCCACCACAAAAGGATCGTCCCACGGAGGCACTGATATTCCAAGTGTGAGTGTGCGCACGCCGAGACCCTATAATCGACGTTCCTCTTTTCGACTTTCTGGTGTATTCTTAATTTAAGGGCATGCCTATCTGGATTTCAGGTCGTTCCTCCCTGAATTTCAGATAGTCCCGACCTAAATTGCAGGAATCTATTTCCCTTAATTTAATGTTCAAATGTAATTCTTAATTTCAGATTGTCTATGCTTCTTTTTGTGACACCTTACAATAAGCAGGATTTTCGACTTAAATTATGTAATTTTTTTTGCTGTGTAGGAACGGGAAGATAGATGAGGAGTTAGATAGACGCATAAACGAAGGTAAAAAGGTTATTGGTAGAGAAGGCACCCTTATCAGAAGTAAAAATATATCAAATAAAGCTAAAATGGCATTGCGTAACTCTATATTTGTACCGACTGTACTATACGGCAGCGAGACATGGACCTATCAAGAAAAAGATAAGAGTAAAGTTAACGCGATTGACATGCGATTTTTGCGCATAATATGCGGGAAAAATCAGATGGAAAAGTAAGTAACGAGATAATTCTCAAAGAATGTGGTGCGGAAGAGACACTAGTTGAAATATGGGAAAGAAATCGGTTAAGATGGTTCGGGCATGTTGAGAGAATGAAAGATGAACGACTAACGAAACAAGTGTATCAAGGTAAAGTAAATGACAGCGTGCCCAAAGTCAGACCGCGGAAAGAATGGATAGAATGTGTGAATGAGACCCTCTCTAGAAGAGACATAAGAAACCATAGAAACAAGAGAGCCTACATGAAAAAATGCATGGACGTGAAAGAAGCTATAGAAGTATGCCAGGACAGAAAAGTATGGCGGTAAATAGTTAATAAAAAGAGTGTCAGCAGAGTGAATGCCGCCGGAAGTGTTGTGGAACGAACGTGTTATTTAAACAAATAACACGAGCATTCTAGATCAATCTAAAAATTCTATAACCCCTTCCGCACACTACTCCCTTCTCCACCAAAAGAGTCACGTCTACCCCGAAAGGAAAACCACTCAATGGTGTAATAATAGTAATAATAATAAATAATTGTAAACATAAAGAATTATTGCTTTACATCATTTTACTTTTGTCCGAACTTTTTTTCTTATCGTTTTTTATCAAATATAATTTTAATGTAATATTGGTATTTTATTGTTGCCGCAGATATTTTGAAAATGTGTAGTTATTAGGTGAAGGGCAAAGGTCCATAAGGGGTCAATCCTGGCTCTGGAGATCTTAAACTAATAAATGTTATAAAAAAATCTCTAAATAAGTTCATGTGGTTTCCGATAAATAGTATATAAATATGGCAATTCAAAATTACTTTTTATAATTTGCAAGCTTTTACGTGCACAACAGGAAAATTAAAATTTATTTTTAATTTAAGTCATTTAGAATATCATTTATTTATTATTAAATTTTAAAAAAAGGTTGGCAAACCAGGCCGAGCACAGAAAAATGCTGGTGTTAAATTTGTTGCATCTCAAATTTCATTGGTTTCACAATAAGCATTTCAGAGAATTTTCAGTCTTATAAGTATTCCTATGAACGTAGTTGCACATCTGGGCATCTAGGGAAATATATCATTTTTACATTCAATTTTGGCTTATGCTGAGTTGTGGCGTGCAAAACCGCGCTGTCAGCCACCTGCACACCTGTCAAAGCAATGTTTTACTTTGCGATACTAGACTAAATAATTGTTAATAAGCAAACTAATTGGCATAATATTTGACTAATTTTCAACTGTATTTCATTTAACAGTGCGTACTAGTCACTTAGAATGAAATGCCAACTTCCTAATGCAACTTCCAAATGTTAGGTTAGTCATGGCCGTCGACATTTTAACTAAAACCGGGATGTATAGAAAAATCATGCCCGTCTACAATCTACATATATAATTAGGTATTTTCACTTCAACCACCAGCTAACTTCACTTCGTCAAAAGCTGAGAGGAAAACAATGGACGAAATGCATGGAACAAAACTTTATTTCTGTAGTATCTTTCTAATTA
>JAWWLR010000092.1:80463390-80473863 GCA_035041075.1 Acraspis erinacei | reverse complement strand
CCTCTCTACTGCGCTTGTCGGCGATGAATTCCCCTCCTGCACTGCTGGTCAAAACAATTTAAACTGGCCGTACCTCTGACGGAATAACAGTGACCGTATACACCTACAGTTTGCATGCGTCACCGGAGTTTTTAAAAATTGTTTTTTTTTTCAACGGGCAGATTGAATATTTGGCAAAATTTTCGGTAGATGTCAAGGCCCGATATATCCAAAAAATGAAAAAAATTGTAAACTTATCCGTATGCTGTTACAGATATAGATTTTAATGAAAACGTGAGTCCAGTTCATTATGTTACTATAGTGAATATGGTGTCATATTTTAATCAATCTCACATTTTTTACACCGCGAAACAAGTAAAAGCATATAAAAGTTTGAAAGATTATAAATACGAAGCAGATTGTTTCGTGAAAGTGAACTGCAAGCAGTTCAATGGTACTTTCTTCTTCTGACTGAGGTTAGTGTAATAATGCAGTATTTTTAGTTTGAAACTAGTGCTTTTAGTTATAATTTTTTATTTTCTATGAGTATGAACATTAAAATTAAGTAATATTCCTGTGAAGCATGGTATTCGTTTCAATTTATATTATCAAGTTCCACTGCTGATGGAAAATGCGATGACAGTTTTTATTGATATTTTGAGGTTAGGATCAGATTCTGGCTAGAGCGATCTGCTCGCAGAATTAAAAAACTCACGTGATATCATTACAAAGTTTTAAGAATTCATTCTTCGTTCTCACTTTAATTTAAATAAGTGGTATTTTTACAAAACTCTATAAAAATTGTATTTTTCTATGACAAATTGCGAAAAGCGTACGTCTCTAAGAACTTTAAGAATCTTCTTCGTTAGAACAAATAAATAAAAAATTTTCAGGATATAGTAAAAATTTATCATATTTTTATTTTTTAACTGTTTTGTGTTAGGAATTTTTAAAAAATTTTCGTAGTTTTTTGAGTAGTACATTTTCGTAACTGGTCATCGTAAAGTATAATTTTTTATAGATTGTTGTAAAAATGACACTTATTTACATTAAAGTGGGAAAGAAGAATTCAATTTCACAGCTTTTTAATGATAAGTTTTGAGTTGTTTTTTATGTACGAGCATATCACTCTCGCCAGAGACTGCTCCTAACCTAAAAAAAAAAAACGGAATCGCGTTTACATCAGCAATGAAACTTGATAACGTCAATTGAAACGATTGCCATACTTCACAGGAATATTACTTAATGTTTGCGTTCCTACTCATAGAAAATAATAACTTGTAACTAAAAATACAAATATAAAACTAAAAATACTGTCTTGATACACTAAATTCACTCAGAAGCAGAAAAGTACCATTGAACTGCTTGCACTTCACTTTCACTGCAAAAACAGGTTCGTACAATTTATAAACTTTTAAAGTTTGATATGCTTTTACTTTTTTCAAGAGCATATGAATAAAGTTTTTGCTTTTTCTAAGTTTTTGATATATTGAGTCTTGACATTTCCTGACAATTTTTGCACTGTTATTCCCTCGATGGCCGCTCGAAGCGCGTGATGTCCAGCTGTTGACATGACGCATGCGCAGTACGAAAAATATCCCATAAATGGGAGCACTAGTGTTATCAGACTTAGTTGTTGACATCTGACTAAATTATTTCGACATTGATCTTTACACTTCTTAAAATGTGAAATCTCTTTTTTATTTTTTAAGAATTGAATGCTTCGGGTGTTTTACCAGGACCTCCAAGATCGCTGACGCCAAAAGTAGTGCCCCCTCCACGGGCCAACCCAGAAAATGAACGCGAAGCAGATAAGCGTATCCTTCATGGGGACACATTTATTTCTTTGTGGCTAGATCCTCAACATCGAACACAAGTTGTGAAAGCTGACTATGATATGAACTTTGCTCCACGTCCAGCATTTGTTGCCGGAAACGATTTTTACATGAAACTGACTGATATAGGAGGCTATCAAGTTGTGGGATATTTCTGGCCCACAAACAAACTTTTCGCAGTACGAGCACCTCAACCAAGTAAAAACCCATTATAAATTCCTGCTAGTCGTAAATTGGCACCCCAGCTTAATCTATTCCTGTGTGACCATCTTATTAATATATATATTTAAAAAATTAAATTTTGTTGAAAAAAGATCATCTCTCTTTATGTCACTAGGAATCCGACCACAGAACTTCTGATTGCCGTTCGGGTGCTTTTCCATTAAGCTATTAGAGAGTTTAAAAGAAGAATCTTTTTCAGAAACAGACGCCATCTCTAGCCAGGTGTTAAAGTTATGATACGAGTAATTAAAGGAATCTGTATTATCAACAGAGCTAGTTACTATCGATCAGTATAGACGTCGTTTAAAAATCTGTGAAAATAGAAATCAAAACTATCGATCAAATTAACTTTTCAAACAACAAAGAATTACTTAAATTCACTGCTGACAAGATCGAAAATAAATTAAAAATTTTTTAAATTAAATTTTTATGAAAACAGCAACGAATCTGCAAGCGTGAAGGAATTAAGGTTATGTTTCCGTTTGGCCTTTCAGATCTGCTTTTTCTAGATGCGAAGAATCCATCCTTTTTTATTAAATATTCTTCTTTTTGGTTGAAAATTTTATTATTTTTTCGATGTTTAAACTACTTTCCTAAGAAGTCAGCCTCCTGGTCGAAAATTCAACTGTTTTATTAAACATTCGTCTATTTGGGCAGTAGGTTCCTCCATTTGGATTGAAAATTCATCTTTTGATAGAAAATGCCTATTTTATTGTTCAACATTAATTCTTTTCAATAGAAAAATCTACTTTTATATTTTTAGTACATAATTCATCCCCTTTTTGTTAAAAAAGGCTCGATTTTTGAATTGAAAATTCAGGTTTTGGTAGAAAATTAATGTTTTGTGGCTGAGAGTTAACTCTTCTTAATTGAGAAATTTACTATTATATTCTGGGTTTCTAATTAATCTTTGTTTTTTAAATGCAAGGATTTTATTGTACCATTTTCTATTTTGAACAGAGAGTTACTTTTCACAACTGAAATGTCTAGATATGTTAATTTTTCTAACTACGAAGAAAAATCTTTAACCAAATGATCTAGTTTTTAAATAAAAGTTAATAAAATTCAATCAAACAGTTGAATTTTCAACTCAAAAAGATGAATTAAAAAATAACAGTTACATTTTTCAGCAAAAAAAATAATTCTTGGCAAAATAATCGAATGCTCGCAAAAAACTACTCTGATTAAATCAAATTATTTTTGAACTACAAACAGTTAAGTTTTAATAAAAAAGATAAGTTTTTAAGAACATAGTTAAATTTTAAATAAAATAATTAAAGTTTCTACAATCTACTTCAATTTTAAACCCAAAGAGAATAGTTCAGAGCCCAAAATATAATAGTACACTTTTCAATTAAAAGATTGAATTAAAACATGATTTTTTCTTTAATGTTATGTTTATTTAAAATTAATTCTTCGTTTAAAAAAAACTCGAATTTTTTTTAAAGACTTCCATAAATTTTGACCTAATTGAAATATTTATTATTTTATTTTTATCTCTTAGCGTTTATTTTAACACAAAATCCGTAGAAAAATGTTCCAGTTGAAGATTCACAATTTTAGTCAAAAATTTATCATTTTTGTTGAAAATGTCTTTCTTCTTTGGTGTAAATTTGATTTAAAGAAAAGATTTTTAACCATTTAATAAAAAGCATTCAAATACTTCTGAGTCGAATGTTTAAAAAAATAGGAACTATTTGAATGTTCTACGAAAAAGTGTGCTTGGAAAAATTTGGAGATATCTGGAAAAAACCTGGAATTTTCAAAGAATTTTTTACAGGATTTGAGTAGACACCCTGTTGTGAAATGGGGATGTTGCATGAAATGGATTAAAACGATATTTTGATTCTTTAGTAGCTTGGTATTATAGTCCAATAAGAAACAATTTATTGTGAAAAATTCCTGAAAGTAAATCAAGAATATAATGACCAAATTTGGACAACCACCACAAAATGTCTCCATTTCAATCTGAAAAAAACGCCTTCTCTTTCCTCTTCTAAAAAAAGAAAAGAAAATAAGAAATAATTCTTTATTTAGACAAAAATAAAAAGGAGGAAACAAAAATGCGAAGACAACCAACCAAACCCCTTTCCTTCTCTTTTTATTTCTTTCGTCCTTTTTATTTATACCACTATGAAATCACCACAAAAACATTTTAAAAAAAATTAATTTAATTATTTAAATTAATTAATAAAAATTAATTAATAAAAATTAATTAATAAAAATTAACTAATAATTAATTTGTGGTGATTTGATGGTGGTAGGAATAAAAAGGACGAAAGAAATAATAAGGAGTAGGAAGGGGATTTGGTTGGTTGCCTTCACATTTGTCTTTCCTCCTTTTTATTTTTGTCTAAATGAATAATTATTTCTTATTTTCTTTTCTTTTTTTAGAAGAGGAAAGGAAAGGCGTTTTTTCAGATGGCAATGGAGACATTTTGTGGTGGTTGCCCAAATTTGGTCTTATTTAGAATTCTTAAATTTTTGATTGGCTGACTTGGATTGGAGGTCGTTTCTGTTTTCAGGTTTGTTTATACCTGGTTTGCCTTTTAAATTTTCGTTTTATTCTCAGCTTTCAGGGAGAGAGGTTCGTGGCAGCTGTTGTTCCTGTTTGCTGGAATTTTTCTTTTATTTTGTTTTATTTTGTTTTATTTTATTTTTATTTCTTTTCTTTTTTTCTTTTATTTTTGTTATTATTTATTTTTGTTTCTTTTATTTTTTTTTATTTTAAATTATTTTATTTTTTGTTTTGCCTTGATAAGGGTGCTATGTGAGTACCGAAACGTTGGTTATTATTTTTTTTTAAAATGCTTTTGTGGTGATTTGATAGGGGTAAAAATAAAGAGGACGAAAGAAATAAAAAATAGTAGGAAGGGGATTTGGTTGGTTGCCTTCACATTTTTCTTTCCTCCTTTTTATTTTTGTCTAAATGAATAATTATTTCTTATTTTCTTTTATTTTTTTAGAAGAGGAAAGGGAAGCCGTTTTTTTCAGATTGCAATGGAGACATTTTGTGGTGCTTGCCCAAATTCGGTCATTATATTCTTGATTTATTTTCAGGAATTTTTCACAATATTTTGTTTGTAGGACTTTAAGGAAGGGGATTTTGGAATTGATTTTGGTCTTATTTAAAATTCTTAAATTTATAACTATGCTTTTATTATTATTATTATTATAAAATATTGATCAATTTGATATTTAATAGATGAAACACTGTTCATATTTTTTTATATTCAATTTTGGAAAACAATTAACCTAATAAAACATACACTGATAAACCAACAGAATTATAATAACCTTATGTACCTATCTGATTTTGCAAATTCTATTTCAAGGAATGTTTCCAATGGGCAGCAAGTTTTGGATGTTATATTTGTTGAGGGAAACGGGAACCGCAGAAATTAAAGTCCCATATACGCCTAATTTACATCGTGTAAGAAACTAGTCATGCAAAATACCTAGTAATTTACCGTAAAAAACTTGTTATGCATTCCCGCCTTTTCTTTTTTACCATTATCCATTCTCGTTTGCGATGACTTTCATTCAGTATCTCTTAAAGTTATCTCAGGATTTAACTTTCTGTATTTTTCGTACTCTTACGCATAATTGTACACGTACTCTTACCGACTTCCCAAATTCTTATACCTATTTTGTGTTCGTTTGGCTTTCTTGCTTTGTTGAGAACACGGTCATTCTTACGAACTGTCTGTTTATAAGTTCTGATCCTTTTTTTCAATCGCGGTTTTTTAAAGGTTATATCATTTAGTACAATTCTGTAGTTTTTTGATATTTTTCGAGGATGGAGTCTTTCGAAGTTTGTAATAGGGAATTGAGTAATGTGCTCATTCTTCTAAATCAGTAGATAATCTGCTATAATATTTACAGGAAATGATTTGTTTACTAGTTTACAGACTTTGGACAACAAGACTGCGATTGAAATTGTTAAAAAGTGTATTGCAAATTACCCTTTTAAGAAAACTCTAGAAAGACAAAAATGCAGATAATCTTCCTGCTTACAAACAGGTTGTTAATGAAAAAAGAAATTGTTCTCCACGAAGTACTGCAATAAATATAACACAAACAGGAGCCACTTTTCGTCTTCACGACCTTTTGGATCTTACTACTGCAAGACTGTTAAAAGTGAAAGATGTCAAACCTGGACATTTAAAGCATTTAAAAAGGATCTTGAAATATGACGGTGATGACACGTCTTGATTTAATCTATACAAGCAACTTCTTGAAGATTTTGAAAATTCAGATGAAAGCCTCTTTTTGATGTCCTTGGTTCCTCTTAGTCTTAATTGGTTTAAAAGATCTATTATCGAAACTTATTTAGAAGAATTATCGACCTTGTTCGCCAAAAAATTGTATGCCGATAATTTTTGAATATGCCAAAGAGACAAAATAAAAAATTTTGCTTGAATTTGGTAATTTTGACAAGCAAATAAAAAGACTAAAAAAAACGAAGTCAAAATTAATGGATCCCTTTTTTATTTATAGCACAAACTAATTGGAACAATAAATATCGGAAAAGTATGTTGACGTCTTACTGGAAAAACATTTGTAGCGAATTCTTCTACCTGTCAAGGAAAAACAAGTCAGATGAATAATTTAACGCGAGTCCTGCAAGGAGAGCAAAATCAGGATGCATTTAAGTTTGGCACAGAAGTTCGCGATACCAAGAAGGACCTGTTAAAAAAAGAAATTCGTCAACAGCTTGGTTTAATCGTTGACACCCCAAAACAAGGCGCTGGCTCTTCTAATGATGGAAACACATCCAGGATGTTCTATGAAAACAATGAGACGAGTTTCAAAATTACTAGCTTCGATGAAATCCTTTTAAAAAAGTCGTAAATCCCATTGCAACTTTTGGAATGTGGCAAACCAATCCATTCAAACATGTTGCGCAAACATTGTCTGGAATCAGCATAATGCATAAAGTTTCAATTCATGGAACTAACATAATCGACTCCCTTGTCATCTCAATCGGTCAGTTATCAGAAGAGGCAGAAGCAGCTAAAAATAAAGGCTTCATAAGATGCAGGGAGAACAATACCAGAAAAACAAAACGTATTGATACAAATACTCACTTAAGGCATTACCTCTTATTCTCTGCTGACCTGTACATAACAAGTTTAAGAACTGATTTCTTAAAGCCCGAAAGACCACTGCGTCCAGAAGCTAGAGCAATGCTTCTAGAAACGATCTAATAGTGCTAAATTTTAATAATTTTATTAGTACTGACTCAGATAATTTTATCATAGTAGGTTATTTTCAAAATAAACAGATCACTTCCGTTAACCGAAAACGAAAGTCAATTAGTAATTAGGTTTATTTAACAAATCATAAATTTTCATCAACTTGTGGCAAGGCATAATTGCTAAGTAATTTTAATTATATTATACAAGAAAAAAATTTATTTATACCACTCTAACCTGAAATCTCAACTTTGACATTATTTTTCGGCTTTCGTGGTATAAAATACTCTTCGATACTTGTGTGAAAGGTGATTTTTAGCACACTTGACTTTTCTCACTCGCTTCGCTCGTGCGAAAAACGTCTCGTGCGCTACATAATCACCTCTCACACACGTATCGAAATGTATTAATACAACATCATATATATGTCAAATAAATGAAATTTTGATGAAAATATAAATAAAATCAGTTTTAATTAAATAACTTAAATTGATTAACATTTTTTGGGTTTCGTGGCTTAAGCGCCAACATTTTTTTACATAAAACTTTATACATATATATTTCATTGTAAAACATTTTTTCAAACAATTTTTTAGCAATTTTTTTGAACATTTTTCTTAAACATTTTTTTCAAACGATTTTTTTCAAAATTTGTCTTCAACATTTTTTTAAGCATTTTTTAAAAAAATTTTTACCTATTTCGACTAATTTTTCTTCGTGTAACTTTTGAATTTTTAAGTGCTTTGGACTAGTTTGCAACGAGAAAGATAATTATGCTTTGGCTTGCTGAACAGCCCCAGATCTGGGCGAAACTAAACGGCCAAGAAAATTTTTTAAAAAATCAGAGTTTAAAAAGTGGTATTTTCTTATTTTCTATAATTTTAGATATCCTGGCAATTTTTCGAAAATGTTCCAAAAAAACTTTGGCTGATTCATACTTGGAAATTTGTATGTTATGAATTGCTGACCAGTCCCAGCTCTGGGCCAGACTAGACTGGTATGACTAGGCGATCTAGACATCGCCAATTCTGGGCCAGATCTGACATCAGACAGCCAGAAGATTTTTCCACATAGGGACCTTCTCATTATTATTTGCGACATAATCTGATTCGAATTATGACAGAATTGGACGTTTAGAAAGAGATTAGTCGTTATATGTAATTCATGATTTGGCAAGTGAAAATTTGATATAATACAGAAAGAGATTGCATCAAGATTATTACGTAACAATTATAAATATTAAGCTTATATGATCATACGCGCATACATTAATTTATTATGATCATGCAAAAATAAAGATCATAATGGGAAAACTGGTTTGGTAAAAAACATACCAATGGCTAAATATATTTTTTAAATTATGCCGCGAGTAAAATATTATAATGGGCGGTAAAGACATAACGACATATTTCTCGCATGGTATTGACGAAACAGTAAACTCGCCAGAATGACGGAAAAGCGCACGGATAATTAGTCAAATGATTAGTTCATTCCCGGAAACCGTGAGAATCACGAGCGAAATGTTCCTTATGGCGCTGTGATATCGAGCACCGATGGTCTGTTCAATTGAGTATAGGGATATCCTCCAGGGCCGAGCCGCTGCGTCCGAGCAGCCTGGTTCTTTTTTCATTCTAACAATGATAATCAATTGGTCATCAGTGACTGCCAATAAATGAATAAACACGACGCATGATGCCGATCTTTAGAATCCTGGAATTTTGGTTTATTTGATGGGTCCGTACTCGGACCTGTTTTCTTAAGCTCAATTATTAACAAAAATCAACCATATCATCAAATGCTCTGATTTACCGACAAAAGGCTTGCCAAATCCCCAAATGCGGGTCAATCAGCGATCAAAATGTTGCGCTAAATATAAGCCTTTCTGATGGTTGCGTATTCGAATCAAAATTGTGATTTATTTATGTGATTTACCATTTTATTTGTGATGTAATATTTTTTAGCGTTACTGTCTTATTTGTATTGATCGTTTCTCGCTTTCAAATTTTGATTGTTAAAGATGACTGTTTTCAAACCAATTTACAAGGTCACTGTCTGTTTGAGCTGATTGACACCATTTACCTGTCCGTCATGAATCTTTGCTTGATTTTTTTTAATTTATGTTTCAAAATATATGTCTTATTATTTAATTGAAATGCTACTCTCGATCTATCAATGAACCATTCCAGTACATATTTTGTTCTGTTAAATTATTTGGTTTATTGATTTACTTGTTTCAATTGAATTTTAGATTCTATTTTGGAACTTAGAACTTTTCTTTTATATGAAACTTGCTTTAGTTAACTATTTAAAAAATTAATAATTTTGATATCATAAATTTAAAGGCTAAATTCAGACTTTAAACAATTTAAAAAATCAATCAATAAAAAAAATAATGAATCTCAATATAATGGATAACATAAAAGAAATTGCTCGCTGGCTACTTATCATTAAACCTTCAGAATTAGAGGTGCAATTGGACGAACGGCGGTTATCTAGGAGCTGAGACTCGATCCCAATCCACGGGTCTTATCAGCATTATAAATTTATAATCTCGCATCGCCGTCATTGTTACCATAGAATTGACAAGATTCAGAAACTTATGCATCAGTTTCCCTCGAGCACAGCGACTAGAATCGAATAATTTTCTTTGATTGTTTATCATGGTTATAAAATACCCATGCTGAAATCACGCAATATTTTCTTTGTCTCATAACTAATCAGTTCACTCTATCAAATTGACCTGAACACTCATATTTAAATACCTTGTCCTGATGCAACATAACCCGGCACAACAGCGATTTACTTGGTATTTAAACTTTGCCTCTCTCGCTACTAAGTTCTTGACATATGAAACATCAACCCAGAAAGATGGACTTCCGTTTGCCAAATCGAAGGAAGACGCGAGCCTCCACTTCCGTGCTTGCAGTGAGAGTCGAAGTGTCACAACTGACGGCACTGGCACTTTTCCCTTGACAGCTCACCTGTAGGAGCATTGCGAGTTTACGTTTAGCGCGGTTTCCAGGTTACAAGCGCAACCAACACAATTTTAATATCTGCAATATGCATGCTGCATCTAATGTCTATTCCTGTTCATTCAATCGTTCCTATTTTATTGCTGCTGCATTTGAATATTCTCCATCATAACATATTAAGATTATGGTTTGATACAAACACAATACAAATAAAGTATGGTTCATATATGTATATATATATATATATATATATATATATATATATAT
>JAWWLR010000092.1:80397043-80409521 GCA_035041075.1 Acraspis erinacei | reverse complement strand
CGTTTAGGGGGGGGGGCAGCCGAAGTATTTCCTCCATGTTAAGGCCAATAGAAAAAGTACCACGAAAATGTATCACGTATTTTCTGAATAGGCCGATAAAACTATAACTTCTTTAATTGTATGATTTTTAACTTAGTGTTAAAATTATTGTGCCAAATGATTTAAATAACTTTCAAGAAAATATGAGAAGGGCTTGCATGCAAATTAATTGATCAATCTTTTGCATGCAGCAATTTTGACCAAAAATTTCGAAACAGAATGAGGATGTATATCTGGTATAATATAAATACACAAACAATAATAAATGTCCAATAAACCTTAATTGAGTAATTAAGATTAATGAAAATAACATTTCAATAATTTTGCATGGGGTAAACAGTATTAGATTCTCTTTTCACTCATGTGATAAGTGTGAAAATCATGTGGCTGCAATTTTGCAAAAGTTAAAATGAAATGAAATTCCTGTAATCGAAAACCTAACCATAATACCTCAAACAAAAAATAATAAATAAACACATTAATACTGACAGCAGTTTACATACCTGAAAAAGCGAAAGGGAATTACCCGAATTTAGATGCTCCAGAAACTATCAGGATACATTAAAATGTTAAAATTTGCACATTTTTGACATTTTTATGTGTCAAAACATTTCAACAAAGAGTACGTAAATACACATAATTTGTATGACTTTTTCTTGAAATATTAATTTCTGAACAAAAGCTACAATAAACTAATTGGAAATCTGACATTTCACTGTACAAAATCGAAAGAGCAAGACAGAAGAAGTGAATACAATATTTTTTTAAACGATACAATCACAAACATCATAAACACAAAATCCGGACAGCGGGCGGCTTATTGTCTCTCTTCTTTACGTTCTTTGTCGGCCGTTGCCATATTCGCCATCGATCTGCTTGACTCCACCTGACTCCACCCTATACTGTTTTAGAAATTAAATCAATTAAAATTTGAAATCGTAAGATATGAATCGCTAATGTTATGATAAAAATAAAAATGATATTCTATTTATCAACATTTTTAGCTCTCACAAATTTCCTCTTTTGAATGAACTTTATTCAAATACCTAATTGAATATTTTAAACATGGTGATTACAGTTTCCAAGTCCGACGCAAGGGGCGCGGCAATCGCAAAAACATATGTTGATACTTTTATTATTTTGGATTTGGCAGTGTTCTCTTTTGATTGCTTTTGATTCTTTATGCAGAGTTTTCTCAGAATTTTGTGGGGGTTCTGGTACTATTGTAGAATTGAAAATATATGAATTTAGAGCTTTAATTTCAAAGTAGCTCATCCTTATATTCTGTTATCAAAATAGTGGAACTTGGTTAGTGTTTACCAGTGTTGACAATGTCCAAAGAAAATAAGGCCTCTTTAAAAGAGGCACGTGAATTGTTTAAGAAGAATGAATACACTGACGCTGTAAAGTTGTGTAAGAAAATATTGAAAGAAGAGAAAACTAATTATGGAGCACTGGTTTTACTTGGTGCTGCTATGCGCGAGGTTGAAGCCCTCAAACCTCAAACTCCTGTGCCGCTTAAAAAAGCGACTCAAATTCAGCCGGATAATCCTGTGGCTTGGCAAGGTTTAGTTGCTTTTTATGAAAAAGAAGAGGACAGTCCTGAAAATTGGATGGAATTAATTCCAGCATATTCTAAGCTTTTGAAGCTTGAGAGGTATCATTCAGATATTTTCTTATAATTTTCTATATATGTGCGTTCATTTACATACGACTTTTGACATTATTAATTTGTATATATAATTTTGTTATTTTGTCTCACAAGTCGGAATAGATTTGTTTAATAAAAGCTTCTATACAATATATTTTATTTAATAATCTTATATAACAGTAGGGCTTCAATTAGAAAGGTGATTTATTGGTTAAAAACAACTGTACACTATGCCTATTATAAATTTAATTAAATAATTAAGAGGCTAAATAAAAGTCTCCTTCCCTTTAATTCATACGGCATAAACATTAATTAAAAAGATCTATGAAGAAATTCATTTTACCTTCTCAGGAAGGATACATTAAAATAAAAGAATAGTACAATTCTTTCTTGCTCCAAAACATGTCTCGTAAATATTATGGAGGCATGACATTAGGGTGCCCAACAAAAATTGTAATTTTGCAAATCAACCCCTTAAATGACTTCCTTTTGTTAAAAAAATTCTGACCTAAATTTTCTATTACATTAAAAAAATTGTTAAGAGGTTCCGCTAGGTCGTTTTAGGTCTGAAACTTATTTTCCCTGGTTTTCGATTGTTGAAAAATACCATTTAAAGGCTAAACAATTATTTTACCCCTATATAAAGTATTTATTATTTATTAGGGAATCAGCTGTATATTTTATGAAACAATACCAAAAGTTGTCGATATTATTGGGTCTGATTAGACTTAGAATACGAATATGTGTATATGTTCATTATTATAATTAATTGTCTGAAATGGCCCCCAAACATTTTTTTCCTCGAATAATATACACAGGATTTCTTCTACCAAATAAAGAAAATATTGACTATAATGAATAAATAAAAAATATTGATATCGAGTGACAAAAAAATCTTGAATTTCGGAATATACCAAAAATACACATTTTTTAGGTTATAGATTCCATTATTACTTTCAAATACATTTCATGAGTAATGTAAATTTTTTGTTGAGTTCAACATAATTCAAAAGACTTCGATACAATTTATAAGAATTCTAGGTAAATCTAAACGAATTCAGGGTGAATTTAAGTGAATCATGACAAAATTAGAGGAATATAAGTGAAATTAAAAGAATTCGATGAAATTTATACAAATTCAAAGTAAATTAATAAAAAATTAGATTAAATTAAAAACATTAAAAAATATTAACAAAATTAATTTCATTCATTAAGTTTGAAATTATTTAAAATAATGTAAGGAAATTCAATACAATTTTATGAAAAAGACTTCAGGGTGAAGTAAAAAAACATTTACAAAATCTATTGAATTGAGTAAAGTCGAGTGCATTTAGAAGAATTCAAGTGAAGTCTAAAGGATTCAAAATTGCTTGAAAGAATTCAGGATAAACTAACAAGAATTCAGAGTGAAATCCAAATTAATTCAAGTAAGTTGCAAAAAATTAAAAATATTCCATTGATTTCAGAGTAATATGGGAGTGAGTTCAGAAGAATTTAAAGCAATTCCGGAAAATTTGATAAAATTCATAAAAATTTGAGTGAACTGAACGCAATTTAAAAAAATCAAAAATTTTCAATTGATTTGAGTAAAATGAGAGTAAAGAATTTTAAAGCTTTCAGAGTGAATTCCAAATGATTTACAAAAAATTATTAATTCCGAAAATTTTTACTGAATTCAGATAAATGGAATTTAATAGAACTTTGATAAAATTCACAAGAATTCAAGGTGATCTTAAAAGTCTTCAGTGTGAATGAAAACATTGAAAATCCAAAAAATTATTCATTAAATTCTGTGGATTTCAAGGGAATTCCCACAAATTTAGAATGCATTGAAAAAACTTCAGTATAATTCAAAGTGAGTGTAGTGACTTTCTTTTAAAAAAGTGATAAAAGCTCACATAATTTTATAATAAATTACAGCTTCAAATGCAGCATTAAATTACTATTTAAATAATCAATATTTAAATTTTATTCATCATGGGGAATATTTTCTTTATATTTTAGATGAAATTCTTTGCATATTATTCCAGGAAAATAAATATTCAAAGGATATTTGAAATAGTTAATTGTAATGAAATTACCATTTTTTTCATTCTAAGCCCGATAATATCTTGATTTTTTGTATATTATAAAATAAAAGTCTTGTTCATCCGTAAATAAAAAAATACTTTCGAGGTGTGATAGAATTGTTTTGCCTTAAATTGTATTTTCTGCTTAAATTAGAAACTTAATAAAAAAAAGCGTTTTGCAATGAGGAAACAATTAAGAGGGGGTGGCACTTGCAAAATTTAAATTTTTTATAGAATACACTAAGTTTACATTTATAATTATATAGCTTTTCCATTCAGAAAGAAAATACATTTTCTTTGGTAGACATTTTTTTCTTAAAAGTATATTAATTTTGATAAAAAATCATGCTACCATGTTAAAAAAAACAAGCGTTTGGATTGTTTAAAAATTAAATTCAAAGGGGTAAAAAATTCTCATCTCAATAAAAAATTCGGGCTTATATTTTTAATTTGTCAAAAAATAATATAATTTTTTTATTTTCATTAAAACTACAGGTTAAATTTTATTTCAGTAATCCCGCTAAGATCGAGCATTTTCTGAGCAACCTCGAGAAGTTTGTATTACAGTTAAAAGATGATAAAATACTTGACAGCGTTATTTCGGATCTGCGTCAATTGCATGAAACTTGGAGCGAAGAGAGAATAAAACTGATTAATTCAACTCTAGTTTCAATTCTCACACAATATTCCAAACTTCCCAGTGAATATGAATCGCTTCTCGAAAGCACGCTTCGATCAATACTTAAGGAAGGGGATATTTCAAACAAACACGAGTATTACAAAAAGTATTTAAGAATACTTTACAAAGTGGAAAAACTTTCGTCATTATTGACAGAGGCTGTGAAGATGCACGAATATTTTACTCAAGATATTTACCCACTGGGTAAGATAAAAGAAAATTCAAATACAATTCTTTGACACATTACATTTTTTTAAATACGATTATACTGTATTTCTTTTTTTTAACCATAGAATGGATTTGCCGCGTTTATTCTGAGCAGAGTATTTCAAATGGCCACTGTGATGGAATAGAAATATCGCCCTTTTTTGAGGCCTTATTGTTATTGCATGCAGAATCAGATCTTGCATTTATGGCAAAAGGAGTCCATCTGCACAAAGTCGGTAGACTTTTGGAGTCGAGAAACATTCTCAATTACGTAGTTTCTTCAAAACCCAAGTGGATCCATCCTTGGATTCTCTTGGGCGAAATAAATTTAAAACTTTGTTGCTGGGAAGAGGCTGAAAACGCTGCTGTGCACGCTCAAAAACTTCTGCAGGATAATGCTCATAATGATTTGCAGCTCAAAATTACTCTAGTTCTCTTAGAGGCTTTAGCTAAAAGTGCCAATAAGTACAAATGGGAAGATGCAATTCGAAAGTGTAACGAAGTACGATTCTTTTTTATCTATTTTACAATTATGGAAATTTAAATATTCTTTGATCGAAATGAAATCGTAAGTGAGTGAATATTAAAAATTTGACAATATCATACATCTTGAATATTATACGCTTGTGTTTGGAGGAATAATTTTCGTAATTACAGGGGTTTAAGAAGCGTAATTTCTCCAAAAATATTCCAAGTGTCAATTGTTTTTACTTTTCTCTATGTACAAATAAGTTTGATTAAATGCGAGTAAATTTTATCAGAAAACGTTTCACTGACTACATTTTTTCTCAAATGTATGGCATTATATCTTTTAAACGAAAGCTTAAGATCTAATTGCCATTACACATATTTTTTAGAATTAATTGCAGAATTACAAAGTAAGGTTTGTTTTCATTTCCAAATATAGATTCAGAGTTATAATCACTTTTTAAATGTAACAGAGCTTTTTTTAACTTTTAAGGCTTAAGAGTTTCATTTTGACTTTTAAATTTACTAATAATTGAAGATTATTGAATATAATCCTTAAGAACTGAGAATTTATTCGCACTTAAAATATTGTTATTTATCCAAAATAGCCGATTTAGAAGCCCGAAAAAGATCGTACAATATTTCTATTGCATGAACTTGGCATCCGGTAACATAGAAGTTATTTGTAATTAGTAAAGTTAGTTACAAACATACAAAATAATCAGTATTCCTCTTAATTTTAAATTAAAAAATGATTCTCAATAAATTTACACTAATATTATACTTTAATTATAATGTTGTGTACTATTAATGTTCATGTTTTATTCAAATTAATTTATATAATTAACTTTTAATGTAAAGATAAGACAAAAATAAATATTATGTACGAACTAAGGGCGCGAAAAATCCATAAGAGAAGATTTTGATTCTCGTGATTATTTGTTTTAATTTTATTATAAAGAATAATAGTTATAAATTGTAATTCTTATATTTTAAGGACATGTGATAGCCTGTCACGTGATCAATTATGTTATTATATTCGGTGGCTTTATAATCAGAAAAGTGAATATATTGTTCTGAAAATGTAAGAAATGGTTCAAAATATATAAGGACACCTATGTTTGGGCCACTTAAGTTTTTATTTCATTTAAATAGTGAAATTTTATTAATTTTTAACTTGGCATGTAACTGAGAACAGAGCTATCGTGACCTGGCAAAAATCGAATTAATCAAATTGTATTATTTAAACAATATAAAACCTCAAGTGGCACATACATTTGTTCATTCAGATATTTTCAACTCTTTCCCAAAATTTCAGCACAATTGATGTATTTTTCTGATCATAAAGCTGGCGAATATAGTAACATGTACTTGCTCACGTGACAAACTGTCACGGCAATAGTTTATATCAAATGATTGTCGTTAAATACAAATAATTATTATAAAGTAAGGGCGTATTTCTTGATCTCGGAAATCGTTATTTTAACACTTATTGTAATTAATATGAATAGAATAAAAATTTTAACTAGATTTGCAATTTTTTCTATTCAATTAAAAATCGAATTATTCCAACTTTTTGAATTCACCCAGGTATTAAAAATTAAATAAAGTATGTATACTTTTGATTTAAAAACAGTTGTTACCTGAGTCATCTACGAAACGCCAGTTGATTATTACTCGTGCTTACGTGAACTTAGGCGATCCCAAAGCTCAGGAGATACTCGATAAATTAAGCAACAATCCGGAAATAAAAACAGAAGCAGCAATACTGAAAGCGATTCACTTGAAAAATGAGCACAATTTAGAAGAAGCAGCTGATGTTCTTGGTTCTGCTTTAGAAACGCCTGAAGCATGGCTGACTTTAGGAAAGATCCACTGGGCAATGTCTGATTTTGGACACAGCCTGATGGCATTTTTGAAGGGAATACATGCCGATCCTTACAACTGGGAGTGTTTCGTGTATCTCGGTCACTATTACAGAGAACACGGCGATGATGTTGAGCGAGCAAGAAAATGTTATCAGAAGGCTTTGCAGATTAATTCCAATTCGGAAGAAGCTGGTATTGGTTTAAGCACGGCCTACAGGCTTCTGCAAAGCAGCGTAGGTCTCGAATTTAATGTTAGATAAAGTATCAAAAATAGACGATTTATAATTGCGATTTACTTACGGTTTTGATTGTAGTACTTACTGGTCTGTATTTCATGATATTTATTTTTATAGGACGCTAATGTGCAGCTACTGCAGAAATTAACTGCACAAGGCAGTGGGCCAAAATGGGCTTGGCTTCAATTAGGATTGCAATTACTGGATCGCGATGAAGTTTCCAAAGCAATTCCCGCTTTGCGAAGTGCCATTAAAATAGATCCAAACGACAAGTAAATATCACATGTTTCACTTTTTATTCACAGGATGTCTCAACATTGTAAACTAAACTCAGAACGAATTTTATTTTGGATAACAATTTTTTTCAAATCTGATAAATAACTTAAGAACTCTCTATTTTCGGAACTCTCTTTAAGATTTGAATTTTTTAGTATTTGACATCCAGAAGTGAATTTTATAAAAATATTTTACGTAACAAAATTTCATTTTTTCTAGCCACACGTGGGAATGTTTAGCAGATGCTTATTTAGCTCGGGGAGCGCACCTCTCTGCCTTAAGATCGTATGAACGTGCTTTTGAATTGAACCCCGAATCCTTTTACCCATTGATCCAAGTGGCCAACATCAAGCTGGTCAGTAGTACACTTTTTTTATTTAATTAAAAAACCTTACTTGCCAATAAGAAACAATGCGTTTCAGTTGTTAGGCCAACATAGCGAAGCACAAGAAAATTTCAAAAAAGTATTAGCTCAGGACAAAAATAACTTACCCGCCCTGAAAGGTTCGGCCGAAACTTATTTAGGTCTTGCTAATGAGAATACTGTGAATCAACAACTCGGAAGAGCAAAAAATAACATTCAGGAAGCAGTAAATAATTTAATGGAAGCAATTGTAGTGGGTAGCGAGTTTTCATGTATATGGAAACTGTTTGGTGATGCCTGTTATAAAGTAGCAGTCATGCCTGAATGTTATTGCTTCTTGAGCGTTGTACCAGGAATCGTGAAATTAGAAACCTCACAGGAACGTGTGACAATCAAGAGAGAGGAATTATTTTCACTAGCAGTAAGGTAATTTTACCTATTTGTCTATTCGCTTTTAAATACTGGACCATTCAGGAATATCAGAATCTGAAAGTGGTCGATCGGCTTTATTAAAACTTGGTGAAATTATAGAGCTATATAAGATTGAATTTTGTTTGGGTTTGATTTTGTTCAATTATCGACATTCCTTAAACCGATTATTGAATTTTCTTAAAATTATGAGGTATTAAGAGATGAAATTATAGATTTTTAAACTATAAAATTTTAAATAAAACAAATTTTTGTTTCAATTTTTCGTGAAATCCTCCCGTTTTAATTTTTGTTCAATTAGTATATAAAGATTCCTTATGAAATCACCTTTCATTCAAAACAAATTGATGGGGACCTCTGGTTCCAGAGATGTAATTTTAGTGAGACTTTTGGGGGTGCTCGGGTGCCATTGCGGCCACTGACAAATTATATTATTGGTTAATTTTAGAAAAAATGGCATAAACAAATTCCCAGTGTGGAGTTTTGAAGTAAGTAAGAGGTTATCCCCTAATTTTCCCTAAATATATATATCACTGCTAACTGGCTGACAGTTATTTATATAATTTGTTTCTAAAATTAACAGAATTTGAAGCTTCTATCGTTTGTCTCTGACAATTTTTTTTAATTGAAGGTGATTTCATCACGAATCTTTATATCCTAATTAAAAAAAAAATAAAAGGGGAGAATTTCACGTAAAATTGAATCAAAATATGTCTCTTATATAGCATTACAATTTCACCAAGTTTCATTACAATCGAACGTCAACTTGCAGATTCTGATATCCCTGACGTCTACTGGCCCTACTATGTTTACAGAGTGTCTACCTAACTGGGAAAAACCCGAGAATTTGATTTAGTGACAGGGATTTTGATTTAATTTTACTTAATTGAATATTGGAAGTTTTTTGACATTTTAATACTCTGAGTTTGTTCAATTACGAAACGTGCAGTGAAAAATACTTTATTATCGATAATGACTATAATATAAGTGATTCTGTTTGTAATGTTTTTTTAATTTAAAAAACCGGTGGTAACTCAAGCTCGTAAATTAGTATTTATTTTAAATTGCAAATACGTATATTTTTAAATCGAAGAGATAAAGGTTTACGTTTTAAAATAATAATTATATATATATATATATATATATTATAATTATGAATTGGGAACTGGGGATTTTGGAAGAGATAATAACTGTAATTCTGAATTTAAAAAGAGAATTTTCCAAAAGAATTGCAATTCCGAGTATTAAGTACTTGTATTAAAAAAAAGTACAATAAAAATTATAAAACAACGGGAAATAACTGGGAATTAAATTCAACCGTCTGGTAGACACTTTGGTTTACAGTTTCAAAGGTGATAATTAAACATTTTTCGGAAAACTGCAGATGTTATTGTCGAGCGCTGCACCTCTCAAAAGATTCTCCCCTTCTCTGGCATGACTTGGCTTGTTCTTATTTAGCACAACTAAAATTTAGTCTTCCATTAAATCGCAAAAACGTAGCTGCAAAGAGTCAAGCGGCAGCGAAACATGCGATTAAACTCTCTCCTTCGTCCTGGATTCATTGGAATCTTCTTGGAGTTATTTGTATGAACGAAGAGATAAAAAACTACGCACTTGCTCAGCATTGTTTCGTGACTGCAATCGATGAGGAAGCAAATAACGCCGTATCGTGGACGAACTTAGGCTCCTTATATTTACATTTAGGTATACTTTTCTTTAGCATTGCTAAATATTTCAATATTTTGTATTATCAAGTTTGGAAGTTTTGAAAATATTAAATATTAAATGAGAAATCTGTACTCGGAAGGGGACATTTATAGAGCCAATGAAGCGTTTTCCTGGGCGCAGAGAGCAGATCCTGCCTATGCTAATAGTTGGATCGGTCAAGGAATAATCGCAGAGAAATTAGCAAGGAAAGAGGCTATGGATTTATTCAGACATGCTACGCAACTTGGGTATCATAACCAAGCTGCTCTTGGATATTGTCACTGGGTTTTGACTACGCTCTTAGATGCCGATGCAAAGAAGGATGAGTTGTATGAGTATAGTATCAAAAATATGCACGCTATTCCTGTGGCAATGGATGCAATCCATCGATATCTCAGTGAGTGTAATTGTACTTTTATAGTTCAGTTGTGTGTGTATTTCATTTGTGTTTCATTTGCTTAAAATTAAGTTTTGCATCTAAAAGTGGTGTGATTGATTGACCATCCGTTTCCTTTAGGTAGAGTATGTCAATAATTTCCTATTGAGGAATGCGGTTTGTATGAGTATTTCACAATCACGCTATCTGTTCAGAAAATATTCACTTATTATCTGCTATCGCGTGAATACTGGGTACGTAAATTGCAGAAAAATTCTCAATTGAAATGAATTGCAAATGCTGGAATGACGATTTGTAATTCAAAACAATATAAAGGCTGTGCCTTGTGAATTTATTTCAAACAATTTTAACTGCAAGAATGTGGATACTTTTAAAACAAATATAGTCTTAATCAGAAATAGCATAGGAGTAAGAAAGATCTTCATAAATCTTTAAGCTAATACTTTGTCGGTACCAGAAACCTCAAAGACTCTTTTTTTTTGGTGTAATACATCGCGATAACAACTTGTGGTTATAATAGTTCAGGAGCTCGTAAAAAAAATTGTGAGTATTTTAGGAAAGCCAGTTTGTGAATATTTGGTTACATATAGGGTGTATATCAACATGGCCCAGTCAACCGTCTAGGTACTAGAACACTTGTGCCCCGCAACTCCGCAAACATGTCGAAAAATAACTTTGTGTGCGTATTACCTATCATAACATTTACTAAATTGCCGTTCATGTCGAAAAACTTCAGAAATTCAATCATTTTAAGGAAGTTCAAATTTTGTGCGCAAGTAGTACCTATATTGCAGAGGTGAGGGGGGCTAACTGGTAATGTAATAGGTACTACTCACATAAAAAATTTAAACTTTCCAAAAAGGCTTTTTCTTTACTTTTTCGACATGTTGTAAGAGGCAGCTAACTGGCTAACTAGGTGTTCTAACACCTAGCCGGCTCACTGGACCATGTTGATGTACACCCAATATATAACCAAATATTCAAGTTAGCTTTCCTAAATTCTTACGTATTTTTTACGAACTCCTGGACTATAAGTAAACATTCTGCGTACTTTGAAAGTATCAATTTGCCACATAGCTATATTAGCAGAAATGTTAGGCTTTGAAATATAATAACCGTAGATCCAGGGTTTACAAGAATTATTTTAAATTATCGGATTAAAAGTGCACTAAAGAAACCGTGAGTGTTCGAGAAACATGGAGATTTAAGAAAACTGAAAACTTTTAAAGAAAAATGAGGTACTCAAGAAATGTGAAGAAATCATTATAATTTTCCTATTTCTAGACGAAATAAATTTAACTGTGAAATGTTAACATGATTGTCAATTTAAAACTTAAAAAAAAGTGTTTTAAATTGCAAGTCGTCAATTGACTTCAACAGACGGCTCCACAGACTCGCAAAACAATCCACTGCAATAAACCTTTTCATTTAAAAGCGAAAGCAAGCATGGCGTCTTTAACACCTAATAAAACATCTTTAAACGTTAAACGTCTTTAACACGTAAGTGGAAAAAAGACTTCCAATATCTACGTCCTTTTCCTGTTGTGAAAAGTGTTCGAAACGTTTAAATATCGCCTGATATGCGCTTCAGCGTTTTCCTTAGACGATAGGTCTGCAGAACGGTGTGCTAATTCTATTGCATATTTACAATTCACAAAAATTGCAGACATTCGACTCAATTTACGAACGAATTTTTGAATTGTAACTTATTAATATGAAATTAAATACAATTCACCATATTTGAATAGACCTTTTCATTTAAGAGCGGAAGCAAACGTGACGTCCTAACACCTTCAAATGTTTCGGACAGTTTTTACTTCCGTTTAGTAAGTGCGAAAAAGACTTCCTATAAGGTAACGGGTCGTATTATGGAACGGTTTTCAGAGTAACGAAAAAAATATCATCGATTACAAATGCTTGAGTAACCTACTCAAAATAATCCAAGTATATTTTGAAAGACCAGTATCTCTAGTATTAAAAACAAGACGCAAAATGTTTATTCGTGATAATAAAATCAAAATAAAAGGAAAAATGTAGAGGCTTAGCATGCCCCTATGATGGAACACCCTTTCCTCGCCATGTCCCTGT
>JAWWLR010000092.1:80179319-80191998 GCA_035041075.1 Acraspis erinacei | reverse complement strand
CGTCCTCACACTCCCACTCACACTCTACCTCACACTTGCCCTCACACTCCCACTCACACTCTACCTCACACTCCCACTCACACTCGCACTCAAACTCAAACTTACAACCAAAGTTTATTACTAGGATTATTTGTCCAAGAGGAAATATGCGCCTTTTAGCCAGTTTCAAGAAAAAGGGCTTTCAAAATTTACGAGCAGAATTTATAGAATTAGAATTTTTGAATTTACAAAATTCAACTAGCCTATGAAAATTTTTTTGAATAGCTCTCGTGGCTCGCCCATAAACGTTCTTCACTGAATGACGGTAGGTTGCGATTTCAAATCTCGTCTCCTTAATTTTTTTAAATGTTCTTTTAAATTTTTACTGATTTATAAACTTCCTTTAAATACTTAATTGACATTTCGCAAATATGAAATATTTAGAAAGTGTCTGTTCAAAAAATACGTCACAATGCTTTACAGAGTTGAGCACATTTTTGACGATTTGCGATATAGGGTTGGGGGTACGTTTTGTGATTTATTTTTAAAGTTTACAAAATGAAGTCGAAGAAAACTAACCAATCAATCGTGATAACTTTCTAAGTCATTTTTCTTCAAACTGGCTAACAAGAGCATCTTACCGCTGGGATGAATACGTCTCCATGTGATAATCTTTCATTTTAAAATACGAAACGAAAAAACACGTTTGGCCCTCCCTTATTAGTAACCTCAGCTTATGAGTTGAACGTCATAAATAAAATTTAAAACTTCAAAATTCTCAATTCGCGCAATTTCAGAAAATTAGCAAGCGAAGGTGAAAGCGATGTGAATGCGAATGTGAAAATACATAATTGTCCCCAGCAGGATATGGGCGTCCCGAGAGATTGTGTCATAGGGGATACGATTGATCTCATGGTAAAGTGGGTTCCGTCAAATAGATTTGGTCTCGACGGATATGTCCGGAGAGTTTTTTCAATGCACATTACAAAAATAAATGAAAAATATTTTTAAATTATTTTCTAAATAAGTGCTACTGTACAAAAATCTGCCGCTTGTAAACTTATAAGATTTTGTAATAGTGTCCAAATTCCAGCTAAAAATGGCAGTTTTTGCTAAGTTTTCTTTCCTTTTCTATAATCCTTAGGATTAGTTAAAAACAATGACAAAAGTTCGACTAGAAACTATATTTTTGTTCTTATACAAAAAGTTTGACAAAATATTGCAAGCAATTATATATTTTTACTTAAAATTAAAATTTTCAAATAATTTTACTTTATTGTAATTTATTGTAATTTTTTGTCAATGTGCATTTATATCAAGACAATCAGTATCACCGATTAGATGAGAACGGGGGAGGTAATCATGAGAAGTCAAACGAGACACTGAAAGTTTTTTAAAAATAAATAAAGTAAAAATAAAAATGATTTAAATTTCAACACCTGAACCATATTATTCTAAGGTATTTTAAAACAAAATCATTAAAAATAACATACTTTTTTTAAACTAAGATTTGCCGTGAGGTTTACTTATCCAACTTGAATTTACTAATCCATTTACACACAATTAATTAATAAAAATGGGTAATATCGAAGTTTTAATCCTAACGGTTAGAACTTACAAAAGAAAAACTGAATTCGTTGTTAGAAGATTCTATGGCTACCTATGGTCAATCTGTTTTATAAAGAAATTCTAGTATCAGAGCAGCTGGAATGGTTTTTTAAATCTTTCGTTGAATAGTTGTTTTTTAGCATACTCAAGATGGAATTTTAATTTATATTTTATATTTATATATATTATATTTTTATTTATGAAAAGTTACAGAAAGCTTCTAAAATTTAGATTGAAAATTATTTGTTTGTATTTTTGAGAAAAACTCCCCATTTCCAAGCAATGCAAAATTATGGGGTTTTAGGTGCGAATTTTATGAAAACAGTCTATATATTATTTTCAAAAAATGTTAGAAATATTTTATCAAGATAACATGGGAAAAAATATCAATTTAAAAGCAGGTTTTAATATCAAGACATTTATCAAAAATAAGTCTTAAGGATTCTGATTTATAAAAAATGAAATTTTGACGTGTAACTCATTTATATTCTCAGAATACTTTAAATAATCTTCCATGTATGCAAAAACACACCAAGAAAAAAAAACAATTTTCTGATAGCAATAACTTATTAAATAGTTGAAGTGTCTCATTTCGCCCGAATACTTGTTTCATCTCGCCCCATAGCATGGGGCAAGGTCAGAAATGTGCATAATTTATCATTTTAATATTTATATCGTTATTAACATTTTTCGAGTACTTCGTATTTTATAAAATTTATATATGAAGGTCCGAAGAATGTATATAATCACTTACATTTAAAAATAACTTCTATATAGATTTCAAATATTGTGCTGCAAATGATAAATCTATGTTCATCTCGCCCGGTATCTCATATTTTACTCACGCTGACTAAACCGAATCCCAATCAAAGATTATTATATATATTAAATGTTTTAATTGTTAGCATCACTAATTTTTCTAAAAAGTATGAATATTCTTTGTTATCGGCGTTATAAAGTCACTTATCGATAAGAGTGATGAGAGTTACAGATGATTCCAAGATATGTGATCGCCATTATTCATGGAAATGCATTCCAGACTCTGGAACCTGCATGCTCTCTATGCTATGCGTAGGACGATATTCTCTTGGTAAACCCAGAAAGACGAGACTTAGTAGGATTATGGTTTAGCCAAAATAATCCTTCCGAAGTGTTGCATAAAACAAACTCATCAGGCTCAACGGTTTTAAGTCTTTGAAAGAATTCCCTTTTTAAATTTGCACATAAAACCAAGAATTACACTTTTTTAGGGTTTGGCATATATTTACTACCGATTTATCTAATACAACTGACCAAGTATTGGATAAAGAAACATAGGCGTAATTCCTTTATAATTTTATCCTCAGTAATCAAACTCTTTATTAATAATTAAAAGATATTAAGAGTTAAAACGTGATATCCGACTAGCTCTGTGATTCAAATTAATATTGCAAAGAATGTACAGAATGTTGTTGAAAATATTCAAATTCTTTATTACATTTTTCAATTTCACGTGCTTTAAACATTCCTAAAGGAAAATCTCACATACAATGTGTCATTGAATAAGTTGAACGAAGCCTGCGGTCAAAAACGGAAAAATGTCAATTATGTCTGTGCGGATTTTTCCTTGTTTAATTTCACAAAACTTATATTAATGTGGCTTTCAAGAAACTTTCAGTTAATGAGCAACCGAAGTAAAGTTTCCAAAACATGGCAAAGTTACCCGGGTTTGTAGATTACTCCTTGTCTCAGAAAAAGGTTATATTCTGCATACATATAAACTCAGAAAACAATTCGGTTGAATGAGAAACATTTTTGTTGGTTCAATCACAGAATATGGTTATTATGTGGATGGCAAAGTATTTGGTTGACCAAATAAATGTTTTGTTTATTTTAACCAAATCTTTTTGTACAATGGCGCATTTGGTCGATTCGACAACAACATCTTGTTGGGTCAAACGAACATTTTATTTGAATGCAACAATACGAAAAATGTCTTGTCTTAAAACGAATCGATTTGCTTATAATATCCCTAATTTTGATTAGAGAATAGGAAAGCTATGGTCGTTTATATTATTTGAATTTTTAAAAAATAAATTTTATAAAACTTTCTTAATAAATATAATTAAAAGTTGATACCAAAATAGAAAGGTCCTCTTGATTCAAGGCTAATGTTTTGCTTATATTTTTATACAATTATAAATATAAATATATATATATATATATGTAATATATATATATATATATATATATATAAATATAAATATTTAAAAACAATGCATACATACCTTTGTAAATTTTCCAAATAAATTTTTTTCTTCTTCCCTTCACGACATATTCTTCATTTGCGAATCTAGTCTCCAGTTTATTTGAGACAGTCATATTTTGTGCTATCACTTTATCTCCTGGCTGTATATCGCTAATTCTTGATACTCTAGCTCTATCCTCTTTATCGTTTCCTTTTTGTTTGTTGATTATGTCGTTATCTCTTGCATCTTCATCGCCTTCGGCGTAAACTAGGTCAGATAAAGATGGGATATCTATATTTATTTCTATTGATATTTCTGCCAAGTAGAAGTTCAGATGGAGATTTCCCCGTTATACCATATGGTGTTGAGTTATACATTAATATGAACTTTTGTATCTCATTCTTGTAGTCCCTTCCGTTCGCGTGAGCAATTTTCAGTAGTTTTAAAATCGACTTGTTCGCGTTTTCTAATTCGCCATTCGCTTGTGGCCAATAGGGTGGTGTTCGAATCAGTTCGATGTTGTTTTCGTTACAGAATTATAGAATTCATTGCTAATGAATTGACTTTCATTGCCAACTTTTAGGCTCCTCGGGACACCAAGGCGTGAAAACATTTCTGTTGGGCGAATTATTATGATAGATTATGTGGTGGTTTTTAAGAATTCGATTTCTTTATATCTTGAATGGTAATCAAATAGGTGGTGGCTCATTAGGTTGCTAAACCAATAAACAATCTCCAAAATGTTTGACAAATTGTTCTGCATATTTATCTATTAGTGGTCACCAGACTTTTGCTCGCAATCGTCTCTTCATTTCCGCCTCGTCGGTGTGTCCTTCGTGTGCCAATTCTAATGTTTGCTTTGTCAGTGATTGTGATATGACAATTCTGTGGCTTCTTAATATTACTGGGCCCATGGTATTTAATTCCACCTTAAACGGAAAATAAATATTTTTGTCTGATGTTAACCATGAGTTATTATATTAGCTTTAGAAACTGAATCTATTATACCTTTGTCCTTTTGACATTCGGAGACAACTTGTGATATGTGTATTGCCTTAGGTGTGCTTTTCTCAATGATAGTGAAGATGTGTTGTTCGCCTTCTGAGTCAAATTAGTTTTTCTATTGTACTTTGCACAATCTTGACAATGAGTCAGCAATTTTCAGTTTACCGTGCTGGTATATAACCTTAAACTTGAAGACTTGGAGCCTGAGGGCCGATTCTACGGTTTTCGGTCAAATAATTGGTTAACTGACGGTAGGTTAAAGTTAACGCGATATTTAATCATCGATTAACCTGTTGGGGGTTCCACCACATTTTTGGAGGGCACGGTTAGCTAATCAGATAGTAGTTTCGAAATAACTCCTATTTGACTTTAAATTATTCGCGTGATTGGCTACCCGCCAGTCGAGTGAAAAGCAAAGCAATATGGCCGTGCGCGCCAAATCCGATCAAGGTTCCCGCCACGCACGTCTCCACACTAACCTAAAAAGAGTGCATTTTTATGTATGTTTTGTTCAAGTATGTACTTCTGTTTTATTCGTGTTGTATTCGCGTTATCTACGATATATCATCAGACGACCTTTGAACTTCTTCTAAACACTCCATATTTCACAAAAACACTGTACTTTTTAGGTTAAAGGACGATAAAGTCGACCTGACCGACCAATCTTGACCGGCTACATTTAAGGGTGGTAACGCGAGTTAACCGGCTGTTAAAAAGTGATGGAACGCGTAACTAGCTTTAATGGAGGATTAACTTTTTAACCGATGATGGTGGAACCGGCCCTAAGATTTCTCAATGGAAACCGTTTAATTTTTAACGTTAAAAGTTGAACATTCTTAAATTTTGAGCTCATTTAAAATCGTTTTGTTAAATGAATTATTTTTAACTTACTAATGCTTAAAGTACTGATCCATTAACAATTTATTTATTTATTTATCAAATCGAAATGTTCATTATCGAAAATTTTCAACTTCAAACGCTGTTAATTCGTTTAAATAAAAAATATAACATTAAAAATAAAACTCTAAAATAGCAAATCTAAGTACAATATTTCTGGATTACATATTGTAAACTGAATAATAGAATAATTGAAAAAGATACCAATTCAACTTTTGATTAAAAAATGGTTAAAATTGAATTTGGACAGATTTTTCTTCTAAAAACATGTAAAATTCCCGGTGAAAAAATAAATTTACTGTCATTTGCCGGTTTCTCCAGTTCTGAAAAATTCGCGGTCATTTCCCGGTCAAGCGGCCACCCTCTTTTTTGAACTGTTCATTTAGAAATTTATTCAAAAGTTGACATTATAATTGGAACTTTCCAAATAGTATTGTTTTCTCTTCAAAAAAATAAAGCTTGTATCAGTATCTCAGGGCCCTGTGAACAATTTTCAATTGGAATACATAATATTACGCAATGCAGGCCCGTGAATACCCGCTTACTATAAGAATTAGTAAAAACAAGGTAACTAATTCCAGGTCCCAGTGTATATTAGTTTGTCACCTTGGAAAATAGCAAAAGTTTTGAAATTTGAAATAAGTGGCTTAAAGCCGTGCAATATTTGGAATTAATTTAATTTCAATTTTAAACTGAAAAGCAGTAGAATCTGAAAGTGTAGAATCTGCATTTGAAATGGATTCGTTCGTATACAAATTTGGGAAATGATTGGAACATATCATCCTGTTGTAGTATCACTTTTAGTTAACCTTTTAACGTTTATGTCCCCTATTAAGAGATAGAATAAAATAGTATGTTATACTGACGAACAATAAAATTTTGTCGGTCCACACGTAAAAATACGGCTATTATTATTTACATTAATTTTTATTGATCGTTTTGAATCATTAGAAGCATCAGAGCAATGGAAGTTTTTTTCACGCAAAAGAATTCGATCCGTATTAAATAGACGAACTTGTTAAAAAAAAAAAAGTTTACTGTGTTTATATATGCAGAATAATAAATGCCTTATTTTTATGCAGCCATACGAAGCATAGACTAATCATACGTCGCATCAATCAAACTACTCTTACATTAATTTATAATACTTCCGAATGCTTGAAATACGACTTTAAAATTGAATTGAATGCTTGAAAGACGATCAAAACTTCAATTTTAGTTTTCGTGTTTCAGGTTTTATTGAAAGTATTAAAGATTTGAAATCCAGCTTTTCGTATCCCTTACTTTTCTGGAATGGAATTGCGAGTTTAAGGTCCAAAATTTGAAGAAACTCTGGCGTTTTGATAATACAAATGGGTCAAAGGGGGTTGAAGTTTCAAGTCACTGTTGCGTTTGAAGTACAAATATTTGATTGTAAATATCTTTGTAAATAACTTTTTTCGTACTGTGCAAAGCACCATTATTTAGCATGATACCTTAAAATTTAAATTATTTCATATTCCAGAAAGTTTTTCCGAAGTAGAAAATGAACAGCCTGCACCAGGAGGAGAAGCTGTGGCAATGGTTTCAATCATCCCAATGAAAGTCTGGTTGATATTAGATGGGCAAAAAGTAGAAGAAACTGATAACTTGGGGGCCGCAATACAGCTGCTCATTTTGGCCTACTTTATATTTGATCGGACATACCCTTCGCATTCTACACGTACATTGGAATTTTTCAGTTTTATCTATGCAATATATCTGCGAAAGAAAGGAAATTGAGTAAAATTTTTAAAGTGTGAAGCCAGAGCTTCGAAATTATACAAGGCTCTGCAAAAAATTACCCTGCATTAATAATATATCCACTAATCTTTCGCCGCAAATGTTAAATAATATACATTTATGTATTCCGTTATTATTATTATTGCTGTTATTTATTTATGAGTTACAAAGTTAAAGGAAAGTGATATGTGATAAGCCGCTGCAATCTTTTCTCAAAAATTCGGAAGTATTACTAGTATAATCACTAATCTTCCGCCAAAAATGTTGAAAAATATTCGTTTATATATTCCGTGACTCTATATATGTGTTACAAAGTTAAAGGAAAGTAATACGTGATAACCCGTTGCAGTCGCCTTTCAAGCATTCGGAAGTATTATTAATTACCTATGAGTAGTTTGATTGATGCGACATATGATTAGTCTATGCTTCGTATGGCTGTATAAAAATAAGGCATTTATTATTCTGTATATATAAACACAGTAAACTTTTTGGTTTAAAAAGTTCGTCTATTTAATACGGATCGACTTCTTTTGCGTGAAAAAAAACTTCGATTGCTCTGATGCTTCTAATGATTCAAAACGATCAATAAAAATTAATGTAAATAATAATAGCCGTATTTTTACGTGTGGACCGACAAAATTTTATTGTTCGTCAGTATAACATACTATTTTATTCTATCTCTTAATAGGGAACATAAACGTTAAAAGGTTAACTAAAAGTGATACTACTTGTAGTCGCAGAATCTCTCGAGGGCTAAATATGGTGCTTTTGAGAGGAAATTCGGCGATTCTTATTTTTCCAATTTGCTAAAAAAAAATGTCTACGTAGTTATGCGTATTAGAATTTCGTACTTTGGTTTTCAAAAAACCCCAATTTCTTTAGACCCCTATAACTTTTTACCTCTATCAGATATTCATCGTTTTCTTTCTCATTTTCGTAGCGTCCATTTCCTTTATTGTGGAATACACAGAACAATTTTAAACCGGTTCAAAATTAACCAAATGTCAGCGGGTTTTCTGAAAATATCAAAAGTTGATTTCCTCCAAAAACACACTTACATTTTTTGCCAATTTTTTGTTGAATTTGTTCTTTCACGAGGAAGACATCTTGTGACATTTATGCTAAATAGGATGCTGATGGGATGAATTTATTCTATTATCAAAAAATGTTGAAAAAATATTGGAAAGAATGAAAAAGGTGAGCTTTTCCAGAAAATATTTTCTTCCTGTTTGTGAAATTTAAAAAAAGAAATATTTGAATAGTTTCTGGAAAATACCACTTTTTTATTTTTAACTCTATTTTGATAATATTTCTGATTATATAAGACACATGCCCTATCAGATTTATGCGGGCTAAACTGTTTTGCAAGATATCTCAAAAGAGCTACAGATACTTTGCATACAACGTCGTTGAAGAGAAAAATTAGGAAACTCTATTTTATGAAAAAACTCCTGTTGCAAGCCAATTTATATAACCTGCATAAGACTCATCATATATCTTCCTCATGAAAGAATAAATAAAAAACATAAATTTGTAAACAAAAATATAAGTGTAGGTTTTTTGAGAAAATAAGCTTTTAATATTTTCAGAAAAACCACTGCCTTTTCGGTAATTTTTGACAATAAACGCCATCAAAATAAAAAGAGAGCGATAAATATTTTAATGAGGGCAAAATTTGAAAAGGTCTGCAAAAATTTGGTCTCTTATGAAAGATAAAGCACAAAATCCAAATACATAATTTTCAAGATAAAAATCTCTAACACAAATTTTTTTTCCAAATCGAAAAAATAAATATTGCGTATGATTTGCTCTTAAAAAACAACCTATTTCGTTCCCGAGAAATTCTATAACTTAAAATGGAACAACTTTGAAATGGATTCGGCCATACAGTTATTGGTAGCTATTTTTATTTATTGAATAATAATTCAGAAGAGAAATGGCTCGCCTTGTTTCGGTATAATCCAGTTCTTAAGGTGAATTTCACCAATTCCCCCTCTACTAGCCTTACCAAGAAGTTGTTTCACGATGTTATTATTACGGTTTGATAGATGGTGGAGTTCATATGTCAACTAATAACAAGAATTTTCTTCATGGAATGGGATTTTGATGTGGCTCGGCGTATACAGTTATATATTAGTGAAAAAAATACCTTTAAGTGATTTGTTTAAATTCGAGAAAATGACGGAGATACGGGAGTTCGACATTTTGTTTAACTTTGTTTTGAATATTCGATATGTTCGGCTCTAATTGACCGATTTTACTTTTTAAGCCTTGAAATTGTTCGTATTGACATGTACTTTTAAGTAAAAAATTATCTTTCGAAACAAAATGTTGACATTTTTTCAAAAAGTTAAAAAACTAAACACTTTTTTTTGAAACTATGTGTGCGCCGATTTTTTAAATCTTTTTTTGATAAGAAGTCATGCCTGTGCTCCACAAGTCCTGAAAGTTTTATCTTGGCACCTCGAGTGGTTGATGACAAAATAAATAAAACGTAACGTTCGACACAATAAAGCACTATTTAGTTCGACGAACCTTGCACGTTTTACGTATTTTACTTTAGTTTTTAAATGCAGGTACACTCCACTTCCAGTTAAGTCAAAGCTCAGTTATGCTTTGACTTAACTGCAAGTTGAGTGTACTATATCTCATTTTTATTCTTCTTTATTGCAGTTGTGGTCTGATTGTCGTACGGACGCTGAAGATCGCATAGATTGGCTATACCTTTGTTGCGTCATTATTCGCGCGAAAATCCAAGCTACCTAAATTATGTTTTAATTTTTTTCCGCTACTTAGAATGATTAATGCAGTAAAGGCCTTTTCCGGTTTTTATGTTCTTTATTTAAAAATTGGCGACATGTTTCTACTCGGATCCGAGTCTTTTTCAAGCCAAGTTCTATAGGATACAATATAGTGTGAAAAAGTTGTTCGTCGACTAAAATTATAAAAGTGGTACAATTAAGAGGGCTGTCTACCAGCGTGGGAACTCTGAGTTGAGTGTGCGAGAGAGAAAGAAATATGATAAGCACGCCCAAAGGGGTGGAGCTGTTTAGTGAAAAAAATTTCGACAGCCAATCATAGTTGAAATATTTACAGAAAAAAAGAAAAAAAGTCTGGAAATGGCACCCTTGCGGCGGCTGGTAGTTTGTCGAGCGGACGGTTTTTGGCCTCGCAACACCTTCCCATTGTTTGAGATTAGACATCACGGAGAAGAATGCAAGTTTTGTACAATATTAATTAATTCAATGTTAATTCATTCCATTAGCCTCGCCATATTATTATGAGTAAATCAAAAAAAGATTGATAAAAATCAGTCAATATTTTCAATCTTCGTTGATCTTTAAAGCCTTACCTACCTGACCCGTTTATGAATCGAGGCATATGAAATACAGTTTGAAATGCTGAAAATGCTCTATTGCTCTATTGCTCTAAGCAAAGTTAACATTTTTCGATAAGAGCCATAATTATGTTGGATTTTTATAGAAGAAGATTATTATAAGAAATACTAATATCCTTACAGCATTCTTTTTGGAAAATTGCGTTCTGAAAAAATGTTCTGAAAACTAAAACTTGTGGTACATTCTGCTCTAAAAATCGAATTTTACTTGCCCCTAAGAAGGTAATGTCTGATGAACCGTTTTCATAATTAAAAACAAAATGTCAAACTGAAAAAATGTGCGAGATCCAAAAGTAATGAAATTTCTAAAAACTAAATCTTGTGCCAAATTTTTCTCGAGTGAGAGTACGAGTGCTACGTTGCAAAATATAAAATTCTACTTTGCGGTCAACGTGTGCAAGATACGAAAGAAGAAAATAGAATAAAAAATGTGCATCCAAAAAAGATCTAGAAAACTGCGATTCCTATCAAAAAAGTTATTCACAACAAATTTTTAGAAGTTATTGAAATGCACAAGTTATGTATAATCATCTTTTATCGTATTTTTTATAGTTTGGCCGACAAAGGATAATTTTTAGATTTTATATTAGTTTTTATAACGTAAAAATTTGAATTTTCGATTTTTTAATAAAATTCTAAAAGTTTTTATGATAATCTTTTAGGCCGTTCAAAAATCAACATTTGTCCTTTCTTGACTTTTTTTCCTATCGTGCGCTAATTGGGTGGAAATGTTCATTTTCGTGAGTTATTTGGAATTTTGTAAATGTCACAACTCTGGTAATTTTTTGTTGTTGAAAAAAGTCATTAAGATAAATTGTTCGAATTTTTAAATGTTATGAATAACTGTACACAGAACTTTAGAGTTTAAAAAAAAAGTGTTCTCAAAAATTTTCAAAGTGTGCTCATTTTTTAAATTTATATCCTAAATGGCTGGCTAACGAACTTGACCTTTAGTTTAGGACATTAAAAGAGTGAACCAAAAGGCTATCTAATACATTGATTTTTTCAAAAGTTATCATGGAAACAGAGAGACATATACATATGCATAAACAAAGATACATTCGTAAAAACCTGTTTTTCGGAGTCAAGGGGTCTCGAAAGGTGGACATTTGACAAAAACTGGGGGGTCAAATTTTACGCGAATCTAAACCTTCTCCGATGAGAATGTAAAACATACATTTTTGGATAAGCGACGGAACCTATAAATAAAATAATAGCGAAAAATAGCTAATCCAAAGAAAGCAAAACTCTTCTTTTGTAATAAAGAACTTTTTGATAGGACACGTAGCTTTTGTACGAATCATAAAAATGAACACTCGAAATAGAAACAAAACTTTGTTCATCAAAAACGGATGCACAAAAGTGTTACTGATAACTTTTTAGATAAGACGAGTACATTTTCTTTTATTTGGAACAAACTAAGATTGAAAGTAAAAAAAACTGTAATTTTTGTAATAACGACACAAAAGGGAAAAAATGAAAAGACAAAAGGGATTTAACCATAATATATCTATAGAATTTCTAGAAACTCTAGTTATAAAAATATAGTAAAAATAAAAAAACTGGCATTGTGAAAAAGGAAAGACGCTGCAATAACAGTTTGTTACCCCATTTTCCGCCTAAATTATTTCTACCCATTCTTTTAGAACCATCCTACGCAGTTTTTTGTTTTATTCATAAAAAACATAAAAACTGAATAAAAGAAATTTTTGGACAAACAACGGAAGCTATGGAAAAACGGAATAGACAAAAATAGCTAATCTAAAGAAAGTTAAAGTTCGCCGTTGGGGGGGGGGGGGGGGGG
>JAWWLR010000092.1:80118181-80130382 GCA_035041075.1 Acraspis erinacei | reverse complement strand
TAGAAATTTTCAAGATATTTTTATACTATTGTTAACCTATTCTTTTCAAATTAATAGTATTCCAAGTCTAACGTGTCCAATATTAGTAATGTTTCAAAAATTTAGATGAAAATTAATTCTGATTGAAATTATTTAATTTTGGGAACTACTATAGTTCCATTTACGAATAATACTTCAATATTCATTTTCAAAGGATTCTGCATTTTAAATCGTACAATGTGAATCGTTTTAATTCTTCATATTTATTCATGCAAATGGTTCGATTTTGACTACAACAAAAAATCAGACAATTCTAGGTTCAAAACGACATTAAGTTTCAAATTAATTATTCTTAATTGAATATCTTTTCCAAAATTATGAAATCCTTGAAATCTCTTAAATTTTCTGAATTTATTCAATTTTCTTCATTACTTGAGTTCTTTGATTTTCTTCAATTCTCCGATTTCTTGAAAATCTCCGATTTCCTTAAATTAACTAAATTCTAAAAAGCTCTGATTTACTTAGATTCTCTGAATTCCTGAAATAAACCAAATAAATTTAGTTTTCAGAATCCAAAGTAACCATTTCGATTGCGAGTTTATTTAATTTATAATGTGATTTATAAACAATGCTTTGCCTTCTGCACTTAAGAAAGGTTATGCTTAACGCTTTATAGAACGGACTTCAAATAAATTTCGCTTAGGAAACGTTTCTGCATGGTATATTGAACTTTACAATGGAATATGTTGACGATTCAAATATCGATTTGGACTCTTGCAAAACCTCTCCCCATAGATATGAGCTAAATAATTTAATTAGCTTTATAAATCTCTTACTGTATGAACCCTGGAACTAACTTCCGCCTTTAAAAGGATAATCAGGGTTAAAATCTCGGTCTAAAACTTGTTTAAAGTGTTTGTCGAAGTTCTTAAGTCTAATTTCTAGTTTATGTAGCTTTTCACGGTCGATATATATTTTTTATGAGTTCCAATATCAAATTTTCTTAATTAAATTCATTCAGAGTTTGAACGATTTTGAATTCTGGCTTGGTAGTTACAATATCATTCACTTCGATTTTATTGTCACGTTTAGTTGTTTCGTTCAGGATGGCGTTGTCTGAGTAGAATAATCTGGATTTTGTCGCTTAATTATTTTATAATCACCCAACACTTTCATAGATTATGTTTTTAACTTGCTTTTAGAATAAAGATAGGTTGCATTTTGTCCAGTAAACTTAAATTCTCGTCGATTTCTGTACTTGCATGTACTAACCATTATCTGCAGGAATAGGTATTGGCCTAATTTTTTTAGTAAAGTTTCATCTTCCAATGAAGGTATATTTATCACAATTAATGCTCGCTTTGATTGAAATTTGATTTCTATTTCACTAATATATAGTAATGCAGAAAGTATTTTGCCCTCTAAGTGAAAAAAGGATTTTTTTCAGATATTATATTAGGTTGCATTATTTCATGCTTGCAAGCAGTGAGCAAACATTCCAATTTCTCTACCAGATCTTTCTGTTCCTTAAAAGCAGTCTTAATTTGTTTTTAATAATCACTGTTGTTGTATGTGGACATAAATTGTTTAATATTTCAAAAGTTCCTATAATCGCGATTCGTAACTAATTGGATTTAATTTATAATTAGTTTGATTTTCTATTGTTGTGGCTAGAATATTGTTATCCTTCCGCATTCTATTTTGCCATTAAAACATTCTGCGTCTTTCTGCACTCGCCTTTGGCCAGTTATAATAAAATTTTTTCTATTATTTCTTCGTCTTTATTCATAATTTTTCCCCTAAGGGTTTGCATGACTTTCATTTCTTACAATACCTCCGCCTACATATTTTAGAAAATCTTATATTTACGATTTACAGCTATTGACAGCTATTTACAGAAAATCTTATATCTATATTCTTATTTCCAGTATTTACCCTAGCGCATTTTGAGGCGTGTTACCGAGAGGGAGCGAGGCACCCTCGAACGCATTCATCCACTCCTTCCCTAATACATTCTTCCCTATAATCTTTGCCACATTCTCTTGCAAGCTTTCTTTATCTTTCATTCCTCTCCTACATCCTTCACATACATGCTCCCATATTTCCTCTTCCCACGCACAGATTCTGCACCTTCTATTCTCTTTCTTTTCCCACTAAATACCTTTTCTTACCTCGTTTCCCAGTCTAAATCTTCTTATTCTAGTTCACCTTCTTTCTCACACTACTTTTCCTAAATACTTTGGCACTCGTTGCTGTTTATCACCTTATGCAATTATTATATATGGATTCCAGATTCATCCCCCATCTTTCTATTAATTGTCCTTCCTCTCCCTTTTTCCAATTCTTTATAGTTTACTCCAGTTCCGTATTCTATATCTCTAGCGTTAAAGAAACTCCCTCCATTCATCTTTCCATCTCCTTAATTCTATTAACCTCGCTCGCCTTTCCTCTACCTCCATTTAACACTTTCTCGCTAACTCCCCTCCTTTTCCCTCTCACAGCAGTTCAATTCCTTAAATTCTCAATATCCCTTTAGTTAACTGAATTATCTACTTTCTCTGAATTTCTGAATATCCCTGAATTCTCTAAATTTGTTTAAAATTCTTGAAATTCAGGAATTTACAGAATTCAGGGAATTAGAAAACTCAAAAAAAAAAATAAAGCAATTTGATGCGAAATCAGAATGACTCAAGTCAATTTAAAGAAATTACATGTTACTAACAACAATTCTTAATAACGTACTATAATAATAATATAATATTATTAAGGTCGTAAGTACAATAACTCCTAATTTTACAGCAGACACAAAAGGCTGTCTAACTTTAATAAATTTACCTTTTTTTGACAAGACAATTCCTTTGAGCTGTTACTTAGCTTTGCCAAACCGTTAAAGTAAAATCGCAAAAGAAGGTACATCTTAAAATCTGTTATTATCTGGCATTTTTGTCGCAACAATTTAATTTACAAATTTTATTTGGATGGCATATTCGATGGATAAAACCAGAACTGTTGATCATTAGGGTCTGGTTCACGAACTCCTCCTTTTTCCTTGAGCCCTTAAAAAATATGCCAATCTTCAAACCAATCTGATAGTGACTACACACTACAGACAAACAGGAACATTTTTAAAAAGTAAATCTTTCTAAATTAGGGTATCTCTAAGTAGAGATCTTATGAAAACCGACGGAATCAAATTTTACATAAAAATAACACCTTCTCATTCGGATGAGAAGGCAATCCATTTTGAGGCATTACTTAGCTCTATCGTATCGCAAGAGATGTGCTTAATAAAAGAAAATATAGGCAAAAACAATTTGCATAGAGCTTTTCTTCCCAAAAAACTGTACCTCAAACAGAAAAAGGTGCAAATATTTAAAAAATTATATTTAACAAGTAAAAGGAGGAAGCACATTCTTGATCATACTTATTTTTATCAAATTGTAAAGAAACGGGCTACGGAAGTACTACCTTAAAAAATACCAGAGAAGGATATTGTACCATTATTTAGATCAAAATTTTTAGTTTAGGATATAAAACGTTTTTCTTAAATTTGGCACTTAAGCCCTCATGTCTCGAGAACTTTCAGTTCATCTTTTGATAATCACAAATCTTTATTTTCTTTTTTCAGAACTGTATGCTTCGGGAGTAGATCCATTCTTACCATATTATGGCCAATCCTCTTCCCAACAAAGTTACCAACACCCTTACCTTGCTTCTAACGAATATAACAACCATCTTCCTGAAGAGCATCATAACTTAATTGGCACGCATAGCCCATCCCTCTCGCCTAATGCATTCGGGCCAACTGATATGCAATCTTCTTATCACCATGGTAGCCAATTTCCTCCCCTAGGTATTGGCGAATATGGCAACCATCTTCCTGAAGAACATCATAACTTAATTGGCTCACCTGAACCATCCCTCCTACATAACGCCTTCTGGCCACATGGTGGCCAAACTTTACTCCAAAATCATAACCAACCTCTTACTCTACATGAACACCAAGCTACTCTTGAATATCATTACCCACCTCCTGAGGAAGGTGGTAGATTGATTGGCTCACTTAACCCGTCCGGTTCACATAGTGGCCAATCTTCTCACGAAAATAGTAAGAAAAATCCTAACCCTCTACCAAACACACTCCCCCCACATAACTCAATTTCCCAGAAAACGAAACCTCACCCATTTGGCGTTCAACCAACTTCTACTATCACGTATTTAAAAAAGGAAGTTGGGATTTGGCGAAATCCAATTGGAGAAGTGTACCATGTACAGCTTATGGGTTTAAATATTTATCCAGACCAGGAGTATAAACAGAACAACATGTACATAACCCGTGGTATATTTGAAGCAGACTTTCATATTGTCGTGTATATAAATGAAAATGATGAAGTTATAGGAGCTAAGCTTCCACCTGACACAGCAGGTATTAATTAATGTGGCATAAGATTTTTGGTGTCTGCGGAACCTAAAGGAAGAATTGAAATTCCGGATGCAATTAGGGGACAATTGCGCTAAAAAGTGTTGTAGAAACGTCTAGTGGTATCTAAATTTTAATGTAAAAAAAGTGAACATTTTTTAAATATCGGCCTATGGAGAAATATAAGACGAAACTTTTTTCTACTAAACTTTTTTTTCCGGCGAACCTTTTTAATAATAAGATAACAACCGTGGAAGACTTGTTACCAAATTCAATTATATTTTTAAAATTAGGTTTGAAATATGGTATAAGAATACAGTACAATCTTGCGATGTCTACAGAACAAAGAACAAATTAAACTTGCATTTTGTTCCGAGGGAAAGTTAAGTTGTAGAAGGTTCCAGTGAGGCATTTTTAAATCGATTCAAACTTTAAATTCAAACTTCAAACTTCGCTAGATACGTTTTGACACCCTACAAAAAAAATTGATTAAGGATCGATTGCATTTTGCAATTTAATTTTATTGAACAATAGGCAGTTTTAATTTTTTCTTCATTTTGTAGAGATCGCGACTGTTGCTTCTCGCCCTCAAAAATTTATTTATGTCTTTACCCCAGATTTCCGCGCAGGCCTTTTAAAATTAAAGGTCAACACATCGCCAACAGTAATTTGGCAACTGTGAATTCTCATTTGTTAAAGCTCCTTCGGCTTTAATGAACACATTATCATCACGTATCTTGTGCTCCGCAGTCGATTTTGTCCCAAATTTTAACATGTTAATATTTTCTATCATTGCAAGAAAATTGCTACAGATGATTTAGGCGAATAATTTTTATGATTCGAAATGTTATAGTTTGTCTAGCTTTTCCGAAAAGATCATTTCTTTTTTTATTTGTAATGTATTCTTATACCAAAAGATTACTACAAATTTGTAGATCTTTTTTTAATTCACAATTTTTTCTTTTATGGGTTTTCGTATCTTGCATCGTTTGTCCAAAGATATTATTTTTTATTGTTTATGTTATTTTTTTACGATTAAAACAAAAATGATGCATTCGATCAAAAAAGATTAATAACAAATTTGTTCTATAAAAAAGTGATTAATAACAAATTTGTAAATATTTTTAAGTGCACAGTTCTTATCCCTCCATCTTTTGTCGTATGTTTCATAGTTTGGCCAAAAAATGGAAATTTTTATTTTACACTATTTTTTGTGCCTTCAAAATTTGAATGTTCAATTTTTATAAAAAATCGAAAAGTTGTTATGATAATCTTGAAGGAGTTTCATAAAGTAAAGTTTTCCTTATCTTGACTTTTTTGATATCGTGCGTTATTTAGCTGAAAATTTTCGTTTTTTTTTTTAACTTTGCGAGTGCTATAATTCCAGTCTTTTTTATTAAAAAAGTCATTAGGAGAAAACTTCCGTCTTTTCAAGTACAATGAATGAACGTCAACAGAATTTTTTACTCTTCCAAAAAGGTGGTCTGAAAAATGTTCAAAGTGTACTTTTTGAATTTTTATCGACAATGTCTGGCTAACGAACTTAACCTTGAGTTTTCGACACTAAAAAATTATATCGAACTTCAAGGCAATTTTCTTACTTTTGAAAGATTTTTCTACATTTTAAGAATAAGTTTTATCAGATAAACATATAAGTAATTGGGAACTTTAAAAGCTTCAAAGAGACTAAACATATTTTAAGACATGAAAAGGTTTCTAAAAATCTGCATGTTTGTTTTTTAGTTTTCTCAAGAATCTTAGAAATACTATATTTATATAGCCTAAAAAATAAACTGATAATAATTATTTGCTCGGTTTCTTTTGTGTGGCCAATAAAAATTTTAAAAAAATTTAAATTATAAACCCTTGCAATTAAAATGAAACTATTTTTATTCAGACGCTTGATAATTTAATTGCATAAAATGAAAGCTGTTAATACTTTTCAAGTAAAAATTTGTGAATAATGTATTTGTGCTAAGAAATAACATTTTTTTATCTTTTGTAAGCTTTACAGTGGCAAAATTCAGAATCAGTTTAAAAAATATATAGAAATCCACGTTAGTATTTTTAAAGCTGTAAGTTGAAGAATGAATCAATAACTTTGTGAATGTTTCAAATTGTATCATTTGATCCAATTTTAAATTAGAAACAGTGAAGAGTTAACCGGTTCAAATTTTTTTCAACTACATAACGTCTTTTTCAATTCGAGTTTAAATTAGAAATTACATAATGTTTTAAGTAGTTTCAAGTAAATATTATTTATTGATTGAGTCCCTTTTCAATTTTTATTCGTATATACAAATTAGTTTTGCTTTTAAATATTTTTTAATATTTCCTTTAATGTGCAGAATTTCTGAAAACAAAACCTTTTTTTCCCTAAGAAACAAAAGAACATAATTTTCCTCCTTGAACAAAAATAAAAAAGAGGAAAGAAAAATGAGAAAGGCAACAAACTTTCCTCCTTTTTATTTTTGTGTAAGGAGGAAAATTATTTTCTTTTATGTTTTATGAGATTTAAATTTCTTTAATTTTTATTTCCTTTAAATTATTTTTTTCATATGAAAAATAAATTTTTGAAGAATAGCAAGAATTTTTTTTTACTATTATATCACCATTTACAATTCTTCAAAAAACTCAAAATTAACATTTGAAATCCTTTAAAAACTTCAAGATTTTTTTCAAAATCTTCAAAAAAATCGTAATTTTATTTTAAGAAAATGGTTCATCTCTAAAAATGTCAAATTATGGTAGGAATTTTTTCAAAACATCTAAAAACCCTTTAAACGAATTCAATTTATGATATCTTCCAACATTTCCAACAATAAAAAAATTCAATTTTCATAAAGAAAAAAGTTATCGAGACCACAAAACTGGCTTAGTCTGCATAGAACTAATATAATTTTTTTGTATACTACACAAAAATTTGTAACAAAATATTTTTTAAAAATTTAAAACGTGGGAAATTTCCCTTACGGAAATTTGTCCATATGTTGCTTGCAAGAAACATGCTAAAATTCTACTTCTTTAACACAAACTCTCGAGGCCACAAAATTTATTGAGTCGGTTCAAAACTCACAAAGTAATTTCCTTACGATAGTTAAAATTTAACCCAAAATTGGCAAAAAATACATGTGTGTGTTTTTTGAAAAATCGACTGTTAATATTTTCACAAAGACCGCCATCATTTTGTTAATTTTGAACATTTTCTAAATTATATAGCGGATTTCGAAATAAGGTTGCAAACTCTACCAGAAAAACTTTTTTTTAAATTTAAAGTATTTATTGGATACTAAAGTAAGCCTTTATCGGAAATAAAGGTTTTTTATATAAAATTTTCATTTTATAGAATAAAAAAACACATTTTTTGGCAGAAATATCTATCTAAAAAACACCTATTGTATTATTTATTGCGACTTTCAACAGATTATAAACTGAAATGTACTTATTTTGAAGGAAAGTGCACTTAAAGTACATTTTTATTCATTTATACATGATATAGTCACTATTTAAAAATCTGATCTAAAAGTTAGGTTAGAATTTGTGTTCCAATTTTACTTATCTATTATTCATATTATTTGCATAATCTTGATAAAATTTGTAGCTACGTACATTTATTAAAGTTTATTTAAGCTTTCAATACATGGAAACTTACATGAAATAGTTAAATACTTGTTATTTATTGTTTAAAAACATTTTTGAAAAAAATAAATTTTCCACTGAAAAAGATGGAAATTCATTATAAAACAAATTGTTTTCAATGAAGATTTGTTTTTAGAACACAACTTTACAAAGTTTTTTGTTTGTTTTTAACTTTACAAAATAATTTAGAAAATACTTTTATGCAAACATTAAAATACAGCTTAATAATTTTTTTATTCCGAAACGCTATATATTTTCAGGTCAATGTATAATTTCATACTGTTTTTTAAATTCCGAACCCATATTTGAAAAAATTATCTTTATTAATTAAAAAATTTTAAATATCACGAAAAGCTTGAGCAAGCATTTTTCGCGTTTTCGATTACTGGTCTTCTTATTGCATCTGGGACCGTCAATTAAAAAAAAATTGACTATGAGGAGAATAGTCTATAATATTTTTAAATTTTTGGAACAGGAAATAAAAAATTTTACGTTCTTTATTCCTTTTCTAATGATATTTTACTAGACTCGAATGCCGAACGTACGAGGCTTAAAGTTACGAGCGTTCCACAGACACGAGCATCCCAATTGCACAGGAGCGTGTATACCCCCACCCTTTATGAGAGTCGCGCGCAGGTTCGCTTGTGTACGCTCTCACGTATTACCCTCGATATCTATGCGTTTCAGGAGTGTGAGCCCCTTTCACGCTCGCGTGTTTGGCGATCACGATTCCCGAACCTCTCGTACGTTCGGCATTCGAGTGTATCTATTTTTAAACGATTGTTTCATTTTCTCTGCTTCAAATGAGAATGGATGAGCTTTTAATTTTAATATTGATTTTTTATCTTTATATAATCAAAAATCTCTTTTTTCCAGATGACCTTCTGATGGTAACAACTAGATTCTACATTACTTGTTATAGAGAAATTTTTACGGTGCAGCTCGATTCTGCTAATCGAAAGGTGGTATCATTGAAACTTAGCAGTTATCAACAAAATCCTCCAGGAAATCCTAAAAATCGCCGCGGCCGTGGAATTAAAGAAGAGCCAAAATCTATAGGCGGCATACACTTTTACGTTACCGTACAAACCAAACCTTTGTATGTTTGGAGAGGTTATCTTGACCCAGCTAAACCCTCGCAGGACTTAACTCAACCTCCTCACCTGAAGAGGAAGATTAGACGCAATGAAATAAAGCATGTATAAAACATTTCTCGCATACGATTTTTTTTCAAATCTGCTAATCGTTTAGTGATGCCGTTCGATACGGCACTGTCTCTATATCGTATAAAAAAATCTTGGATTCTTTCTCATATCGTTATCAGTTTCCGAGACTCCAGTCTCAGTTTTGTCTCGTATCGTTTTGGTATCGGAGAACCGATATATCGTACCTGTCGTCTCGGGATTTTTAAACTAGACAACTAAATGGTGGCTTTCTACGAAACAACAGTAAAAGCGGAATGGTGACGAATTTCAACTACCTGAGTATCAAAACCTTTTTTTTTGTAATTCAAAGTCTGAATTCTCAAATTAACGAAATATAATTTCGGCATTTCTTTTATAACTGCATTATTTTTAATGTATTATATCCTTATAATTTTGCACTGTTTATAGATTTAAAACAATGAGTGAAAAATGTCTTTCATTTGAATTATAATTAGCATTTTATGATTTGTAATAATTCATTTATTATATTAACATTATTCTTAAAAACTTAAAAGCATATTTCCGTTTATATTTTTAATCTCCAAAACTTCTAAAATTTCTACGTGTCTCTTAAACCAACTCATTTTTTTTAAATTCTAAAAACTGCTCAAATTACAAAAACGTGAGTATGAAGCAATTATCCAATTCCGACACAAAGCATTTTTTAACTTAAGTCAAAACGGTTTTTTTACACAAATTTATCGACGTTTGATGGAGTAGATGTTGAAGTTGACAAGCGAAAAATTCAACAAGAAAATGTAAATCATTCCTCAGAAAACTTGTACCTGGAAAAAAAATTTTTGTTGACAGTCCCAAAACTTTTGTTAATATACAGTTTATAACGCGCGTATTTATGGAATCGGAATTCCCAGAATTTTATTAATTTACGGATGTCATGGAATTTGTGGAATTCGAAGGATTTACGAAGTTTATAAAATTTAAGAAATTCACAAAATTCAAGAAAGTCACATAATTCATGGAGTTCACTGAATTCAAAGAATTTATGAGATTCATAAAATGCAAGAAATTCGCAGAATTCATGTATTGCACGGAATTCAATGAATTCAATGAATTCATGGATTTACGGAATTTATCATATTCAGGGAATTCACGGTATCCAAAGAAATCACGGAACTGACGGAATTCATAAAATTCAAGGCATTCACGAAATTTACGGAATTAATGGAATTCCGGGAATTTTTCGAATTTCTGAAATTTCATGAATTCCGCGATTTCCAAGAATTTTTCGAATTTCTGAAATCCCATGAATTCCGCGATTTCCAGGAATTCAGTCTATACAATGAAGTTAATGAATTCCGTGAATTTCGTAATTTCAGATAATTCTATCATTTCCGCGAATTCCATGACTTCAGTGAATTCCTTGAATTCCATGAATTCCATAAATTCCTTCAATTCCGTGAATGTCCCAAATTGCGTGAATTCCTGACATTCAATTCATTCCTTGAATTCTATTAATTCCATGTATTTCATGTATTTCATGAATGTCATAAATTTCGCGAATTCCTTTAATTCCATAAATTTACTGGAGCATCTTTGAGAAGGAGTCCCGCTTGGACCACAAATGTATCTTGTTTCAGCTAAGTCTAGAAAAACTGGTGGTTTCAAAGATCAGAAACCCAAAAAAATACACTTTGGGGCTCATATGGAGGCTGCTGGCATTTTTCACCAACTTCGGTAAAATTTATGAGTTGGAGCACGCCGGATATCTTCTGTGGAGGGCTCTGACTACATCATATAAAAACAATTGCACTATAAGCACAATTAAGTCTAACGAAGGAGCAGAATGGTGGATCACCTACCTGGAGAAACTCCGCAAAAAGACAAGAGCGTTGTGAAAAAGGGGAAATAGAACTAATGTTCCTTCTGAAATTCTAGAACTGATGAAAGTTCACTTCCTGTGTTCTTAGCAAATCTGAACCGACAAAGAGGAAAAAGGCTAAGGCCAAGTTGAAGAGGGCCAATTGGAATTTCGCCGCCTAAGTCGTAGACAGCCAAAAGGTAGAATGAACCTTAGGCTCCTGCTGTCCCTTTAAATCACTAGTGGCGGATGAGATCTATCCAGCGATTTTATTAGAAGGCATGGATTTCATCGTCCGTCGTCGGAAGCAATTGATTAGCGCAAGCATTGCTCTAAAACACGTGCTATCGACATGGGAAGGTGGTATAGTGGCCTTCATTCGCAAACCTTTAAAGGAGGGTAGCACTGCTACAAAAGATTTTCGACCAATCGACTTAGCGGTTTTTATGCTGATGACGTAGCAGAAGCTGGTCGAGAGATATATCAGGGATAAGGTGCTTTCAGCTTTCGTGCTGCATAGAGGAAAGTATTTTCTCCAGGCAGGCTTCTCTGTAGAAATGGCACTCCATGCCGTTGTGGTAAACTTGGACCGAAGGAGAATCGAAACCAGCGCCGCGAGGCTGACCATATTGAGTGTCCTGTCGCCCCTCTCGTGGTGTAATGTAGTGGATAGCCTCCTTTCTAGGCTAAATAAATAAGGTTACTACACCCAGTGTTATGTGGATGACTTTGCTGTCGTAGTGAGGGCCCCATGTGGAAACGTTGATGGCTCTCACAAGGACGGCGCTACAGATCGTAGAACCCTGGTGCGACAGCTCAGGGTTCTGGGTAAATCCGGCGAAGACCAGCATGGTCATTTCTACGAGAACCTACAAGAAGTCGAAAGTTGATGCTCCTGTATTTTGTGGCCACGGGCAGAACTTAAAACGATTCAGCGTACGCTACGAAGATTACAAACGCTGGCATTTAGGAGGTTTACGTAAGCAATGAGGACTCTCTGTGAAGAACTCCTACACCCCGCGATAGCTGCAAGAGCGGCACACGCGATGGGCTGCCTGTAAAGAATAAACAGATGGACTCAAGGGACTAGGTACGCTAGGCTCCAGAGTGACATCATAACACTGCCACTGGAAAACAAA
>JAWWLR010000092.1:79924890-79936193 GCA_035041075.1 Acraspis erinacei | reverse complement strand
TTCGTCTGTAGATACCTGCGTTCAACGTTAAAGTAACATTATATTCAAATAGTGACTAGCCCGAATGGATACTAAGATCTTAGAATCCTTCAATTTTCAATCTTTGTTTATTTCCTTGACTAGCGTTCATGGAGAACCACGAGGCTATTCGTCTACAGGTGCTTTGGATTCGAAATTGAAGTAAAGAGGTATTTAAATACCGGAACATTCAAATTTTACTTTTCCAGTGAGATTTTCTTTCTATAAAAGTTGAGCACTCTCTGTGCGATTCGCAAGAAAAACCTTTTAAAATAGAATAAATTGGAGCGAACTGGAGCTCTTCCAATATTTTCCCTCAGGAACTATTAGTCAGGACTGAACTATAAGAGAGTATCTTCTGGTCACTCCTAGTAATAGTTTAAGGTCCTCGCGGTTCGCCCGCGAGTTTTTCAACTCCGGTTTTTAGCTTTTCCGGCCCTTTTATAGGGCGCATTGCGTGACTTCTGCCCTCTACTTGCGTGAGTGGATGAGAGAGAGAAGCGCCAGGCTTGCGCAATACAATAAATACAACAAATAAAATAAAATAAAAACTTTAGCATTCTAATTAATGACATTATAGATAATAAAGCAGAAAATAGATTAAGTATGGCGTCATTGTCTGGTTATCTTTTCTCTCCAGATGCTGTTCTGTTTACTGACTAGCATCAAAGGGAACTTATATACAGACATATGTATATTTCTGTTGTACAATCAAACTGAATCTAGTTCTCCAGCATTTCAATCAAAGCTAGCCATACTTATACAAATATTTAGGCACTTAATTGCGAGTAATCGGTAACTGAATAATGCAATTGACATATAATTTCAAAAGCAATTTCAACACCTTTCAAATGTATAGTCTCCTAATTGAATTGAAATATTATAAAACCAATGTTCAAATGGCATAGGAAAAATTGTACACAATGTAAGATTATGATAAAGGAATTTAAGTTAGTATTATAATATTTTTATTCTCTTACTTTGAATTAGTAAAAATTTTACTAATTAAATCAGTTCATTAACTTTTGACTGATGACTCAATTATTTCATAATATTTACTAATGTAATCAGTAAATGTTTTACTAATTAATCAGTATATTGAATTTTAACTGATGAATCAGTTATTTCATAATATTACCTAATCTAAATAGTAATAAAAGCGCTAATAGAACATAACTTAATTAAATCACGCCATCGTGGATAATAAGGAAAATTTATAATTCTGTGCCAGTGAAAGTGAAAGTTGAAAAAATATCTTCATCGAAATAAAATGTTTTTTGGTTTTGAAACCTAATAAAATGCACCGAAAAATAAGTTAAAGGTAATTTTATTTAATAAAAAAATATCTTTTTTTAAATACCGCTATGAATGTCATTTGTGTAGATCGCCACCCAAATGTGGTGAGCCGTTCTCACCGAGGACGAGTCCTGTCAAGAACCGTGAAAGGGTCGAACTATGTGGATGGCGGAACACTTGGGGAAGACAAACATCTGCAAACGTCGTCTTTTTGGAATTTTTCGAATCTTATTTTTAAATTAAATTAATTTAAAAGCAGAGTAGAGTGTATGCGAAATATAACCTTTCAAAATTAACAGATTTCATCAATTTAATTCTTACTGCTGAATCAATAGTTCCGCGGCCGGGCTCTTTTTTGTCGGTTATCTGAAATAATTAGTGATTTTTATATACCTGATTGAATCAGTAAATTTCTACTTATCATCAGTAGCTCAGTTCTAGCTATGACAATAAGTAGAATGTTACTGATAATCAGTTATATTTTACTAATTCAAATCTAGAGAGTACACTGGTCAATAAGATGTGGCCTAAGTATATTGAAAGCGGGACGTGACTTTTCCGTAGTAGTTTTTCATGCTGCATTCGAATCTGAACTTAATTTTTTTTCCTGCACGCCATATTGTTGAATTTTTAGTCAACTTTTTTTCTCGAAAAATGACAATTTGAGCTATAACTGCATATAAAACATTTTTTGTTTAAAGAATAAGACATTATTTCGAGAGGTGAACAAATTAATTCGATTTGATTTGAAGCCAAGATTGCACGAGCATTAAGTATCGAAAAAGCGATATTAGATAGAAGACGCACACCGGGTTATTTCTATTTCGATGCAATCGATCCTACCAAAAGTTCCTTTAAAAAATTGAATACGAAAAATGTATCAGTAATTACAGGTAATCACAGTAAAATTCGGTAACTCTTTAATTTCTTGCAGAATAAAGGGTCCCCTGCTTAATTTCTTTAATGTTTACTGCACACCTAAGACTTAAAATATATAATAATAAAGTTATATTAATTAAAACTGATAAAAAGCAGACATCAAATGCCTCCATCGTCTCGATACTTCGAGATTTATGGCGGGATTTCCAAATAACAATTGTTCAAATTTCGAAACTACTTAATAAATATGGCTGAAATAAATAATTTTCACATGAATGTGGGATATTAATTCTTTTTAATCTTTCCTCGAAATTAAAAAAAAAAAGAATAACATGCGGTATTAAACCTATAACTTTCTAACCGGTTCATTAATTTCCATCCATGGGAAAGTGAATAATTAAAAGAAGTGAATACCGATACTGAAAGTCGTAAATTCATGTAAAAATATACGTATTTCAGTCATATTTATTAGGAAGTCTCGAAATTTCCATAATAATAATTTGAAAACGCCGCTGGATACCTACATGTTTCGAGATATTCGAGACTTTTAACAGCTGCTCTTCAAAAATGGCACAGAATTTTATTTTATTCTTTTACATTCTACGACTTTGACGTACGGAAATTCTTTCTTATGATTTTTCTCAATATTTTGTGATGGTTTGGAGAACAGTGTGAGTTATCCTAAAAGCAAGGTGCTCGTTAGATTCAGCGTTGAACAATGCATTAAAATCTTGTAATTTAAAATATTAATATATATATATATAAAGTAATTAACGTAATTAAATTAATATTTTAGACACTATGTGTGCCAGTAATTCGAAATTAGAATGAATTTTTTTAGGTATATTTGTGCTTTTAATTAATGATTGTTCACTGTAGATTCACCATCTATTGCAGGGCGGTCGCCTGTATCACTTTTGTTAAAAAAATATCTGCATCCACTAATAGCGCGGCTTGTGATTATTCGAAAAGAAACGTTGTTTAAAAAAAGCTTCAAATCCTGGCATACTGGAAAACTAATATTTGACTATAGGATTAATATCATGCATGAAAATGATGAAAAATGCGATATTAATTTTAGGTTTTATCGAAATAAGTAGTAAAATCGTCGTTATTAATAAATTAATTATTCTCTCGGTACTGTTAAATTGAAAATCTTAGTGTGCCATAGGTAAACCAAAATATAAATTTAGTTCATCAGCTTAACGTAAAATGAAGTTATACAAAAAATATATATAGAGGATATTGTATATCATTTTACACTACCTCATAGTTATACCATTTATTGTCCTTCACAGTTTATCCGGATACGTGAGGAAATAAATTTCATGAACACTTCACAGAGGTTACAGATATTATTCAGTAGTGGCAATAATTTACTGCAATATTGAAACAGCGATAGCTGCAGCCGGAAAACTGTGTAGCGACGTAGGATTTAAGGTATTTTCAAAACTGCGATACCATGTCATCTGCCGAAACTCTCCCGAAAAAATCTCCTTGAAAGTTATCAAAATGCATTAAAACTTTCTATTTATTTTTTGTGATAATTCCAAAGAAATTACAACAATATATTGCATACATGGTTCACAGATTTTTTAAGAACTAGGTATATTTCAATCAATACAAAGAACAATTCTCGCTCGTACCTTAACTCCTTTTATGAAAGTTAAAAATAACCAGTTGTTAAATTTCTTGTACATAACCAGAATCCCAAATCTGACTGAAAGAATGATCTCGCAGTTCAGTTTTTTAAAAAGATAATTCACGTAAAATGTACGAAGTAAGTAATTTGTGTAATTCTAGGGGGTTCGTGGATAGATCCTTATCTGGTGGGGCTGGAGGGTGAAGTTGCGACGTAAAGAGCTGACGGCCGAGTGGGTTTACATGGAGAGGGGTCGAGGATGGAGAGGTAGAGCGTTGGAGGACAGTTGACGGTTATTATATTGGAGAATGGCTACGGTAGAGGGGGTGGAGTAACAGAGAGGGCTTTGCGGTAGGGTAAATGGGATGATTGTCAGAAAGGGATAGAAGAAGAGGGATATAGGGTATTAAGAGCTTGGGTGATAGTAACGAAGAGTAGAGTGATGATTATTGGGCTGGTGGGTATCAGAGGGAGAGTAGTATTTAAATTGATCTTTCAATTACATCAAAATAAAAGTAACATTTTACGAAGAGGGAATAGAAGTTTTGAAGTGTCTTGTGAGTATTGGAAGGATGAGAGGGAAGAAAACGTGAGAGGTTCATGGGTATATAGGGGGGGGGGGGATGAGTAGGTTAGCTTAGGCAACCCCCTTTTTTACGAGCACTTGCTGCCTGCCTCACGAAGGGATTTTATTTCTGCATTTTATGTTAGAGGATCATTACATTGGGGCTTCAAAAAAGTTTGGAGCTTTAATGATAGAAGGATTTTTTTCAAACAATAATGGTGATATCAGTGGCAGAAGATAATTTGTTACTTAAAAACTTGTATAGAAGCAGATAGATAGTTATAGATGTTAGATAGATGTTAGATAGTTCTTAAAAATGCACCCACTTTTTATTTACTATGCTTGAAAGTTCATGTGCTTTCGGTTAAAAATCGAACTATTTGGTTGAAAATTCAATTAATTTTTGGTTGAAAATACAACTATGCAGTTGAAAATTTAATTACTTTTGCAGGCCTAGAATTTTATGGATGCCATTGAGACTGAGCCTGCCTGCCATAGTAAGAAACAACGAATTTCGTGCACATCATATTTTGTGGGGGAATGATATTCTTCCCTAATAGTTGAAGACTACTTTCTAAAAATTCAAAATTTGATCAAAGAAACACAATCTTTTCACCTTAAAATTGGCTAGAAACGCTGCAGACAGATAACAGCTATATAAGGAATTGTAAATGTGGTTGCAATTTTCAGTGTAATTTTGAACATACTAACTTATCAATTATTTGCAGCGTTTTTATAAAATTCCGTTATTAAAAAATCTGAACTTTTTGTGAAGATTTGTAATTTTTAAACCAATGATGTACAAAATTACGAATACTTTTGTTATAAGATTGAACCAGTTTATACATTTTCTAGCGGCTGTTAACGCACCTAAAGGCGATGTCTCCATATCATCGTGGCGTGCTTAGAGAGTTGAACCGAATTTCATATGGACAGCTTCGAAACCTTTCCGAAAGCAATTGTTTCTTGAATAATTTGTATTAATTTACCACAAATTTATCTTCTATCACCAGAAAACTTTATTAATGGATGTTACCTTTTGAAAGTTCGTTTTACAAAATTTTTAAAGATATTTAATTCCAATTAAAATGAATCGATTCTGAATGTTTAGATTATCTGAAAAATTCCCGGAAATATCGAAATTAACCAAAAACCGAGACATTTCCCGGTTATTAGTCGCACTGACCTTCTTGAACAGGGGGTTGGAAAAGTTGGAGAGTTGTTCCGTGCGAGATAAGCATCAGCAGCGCCGTTAACTCCATTATCTTAAGTAATTCTCGTTATAGAGGACTATTTTTGTATCGATATATAACATCATCCCGAGAGCGTGATCTGGAGAACGAGAGTCGCATCATGTTTTGGAAATCGTTGACTGATTGTCATCCCATACCTGTCAGAACATTGTTCGTGATGCGACCCGTACTGAAATAACCAATCTTCGACTCGATTTTGTAGCAAGCGGACTTGATGATACCGTAGAGGCTTTTTATTTATTTTCATATCGAAAACAAGCGAGATATTTTTTGTACAGTCAATATTTTCTCTTTTGCTGGGTATAGCTTTCCGACAACGGAGTATTGGCGCACCATTTATTCACCGAAAATCGATCATTTTCCGACTCGATTTTACCCATTTATGATAGCCTTTAGTTACATGCATATTTGACTCTTTGATACGATGAGTTGCGCAATATTGAACGTTGAACATGATGATCAAATATTATTCTGATAATAAACTTAAAAAAATTCCTGCACTTTTTTATGTTCAAATTCACTGTTAGCGTGTACTTTAATTGGAAATAATGAGCGAGAAATAAGTTAAATAGAAATAAGTTTGAACATTTAAAACATGGCATTAGATAGTATTTTTATGACGTTCAAGTATCAGTGAACAGAATCAATTACGTAATTTCAATGCAATTTTTAATGTTAAATGTAACAGACGCCTTCTTTTTGCGATAGTTTAAATGGGTACCCAAAGAGCACGGAACGTTCCCGGAACGTGTAAAATGCCCGTCGCTTGGGAACATTATACACTGGGACTGGGGGGAACCTTAGGTTATTCTTATTTTCAACGTCAAGTACAATACGATACTCGAAGTCTTATTACATTCTGTAAAGTAGGAAAAAATTGACAGATAAAATATTGACTTCGGAAATGAAACAACCTATTTCATAAATACAGATATGTCACATTTTTTTCACATTGCTATTTTCTTATTGTAAAAATAACTATTATAATATCAAATTTTACAATCGAAATCGACAGGACAATTCTACCAAAATTGAAATATTTCCAGACTTATTGCACGCTATGGCAACACTGCAAACATTTATCTTTAAAAAAGTAATAAACTTTTAGCTAGGTTTCGGATGTGGAACAAATAAATGAAACATTAAATCCTTACTCCAATGAAAAATGTATGGATACATTTCGAACTTCTGTAAGAACAGTTCAAATTTTCTACGAACTGTTTCTGAAAAGTTCGTACTTAAATATAAAAAGGGAAAAACTTAATTTTGTGATTTAATTTATATTTTTTTATAAATTCAAATTATAAAACTTCTAGCCACACATCATACGAACTCGAACAACGCATATGCTTTAACATAGGCACTGCCCGTGTGGGTGATGGTGTGTGCGGGCCACGTGCGGACGAACCTATTTCGAAATTTTTCCCTGATATATATCGTCCATGAATTTTTTTGTGGCTACCGCCTTGCTCATTGGTTTTCATAATGAATCTGGAAAGGCGTAACTAAAATATTCAAACATAAAAATGGTTTGGAAAATGGGGAAAAACTGATAAATTTACATTAGGTTTGACCGTAGGTTAACAGGTGAAGCCTTTATGGCGAGTGCACTAAATATCGCTGAGTCCAATTTTTTTGGAGACTCGAAATACAATCTGATCCTCACAATAGTGGTAGACCAATAAGACCTGAACAGTCAAGTAATACACTTTTTTGTCCGACTCCCAATGAAAACGCACCATTGCATGTAATTGAACCAAGCGTAATGTAGCCGCTTCCAATCCACTGATGTTCGAACATGCGCCCTCCGCCGACGGGCTAACATGAAACTTTACGTCCGATACATAAAACTTTACGTCCACTACACAAGCACTACGTCACGTAAGTGCGAATATGGAGAAAATTATATTTCTCTCTAAGAAAATTGCATCACTGGACACTACAGTTTCCCTTCTGCTAAGTACGCTATTTCTTCATTTCACTTATAATTTAAAATTTTCAAGAACACTAAACATCCTTTATCTGGTTAACGTGCTTGTTTTCAAGGAGGTTGGACTAAAAGTACCTTGTATATCGAGGGCGTGAATACGGCTATTTTAATGAGTAAGAACTTTCCACCCGAGCACAGTGAGGGCGGCACAGCCACACGAGGAACAGCGTAATAATAACAGAAGCAAAGAGCGGATTAATGATCAGAGACCAGCCAGGTGATTTTTGGAAGTGAACTCACTGTTTTATTATTTCAAAATTATTTTGTAACAATTTTAAAAATATTTTAGTGAGCTAAAAAATGACTACAACAAAACAAAAAATACACTTATTCTGATTTTGTCTAGGCTATAAGAATTTCCATTCGCCCATGAACATTTTAACAAATGCTCGTCTGGACCGCCCTGATATATAACTACAAAAAATGGGTTAAACGACTATCACAGGGCTCCACTGGTAGCAGCAGCCATCCATCAAAATTACCCCGGCTCTTAGTAGAACCGTGCTAAATCACACCTATGGCCACGTCTCACGATTGTAAGATCGGTGGATACATATAATGTATATTTAACCCTTTCACACAACGGAAAGTTTAATTAATATTTCATCCATGCTTGAATTGAAACTATCAACTTCCATTTAAACTAAGTTTGAATGGAGAGAAAGTGATTAACGATTCACGCAACTAAGTATAATTTAATCTGACATAAGCGTTAATTTGATGTAGCTTGAAGACATTTATAATTGTATAACAATTGAGTTTTATTGTTACTATATTGAAATAAAACTTAACGGTATTGGACGTTAAAACCTTTTTTATTAAATATACTTATCGTATTCAATTCGAAACTTGAATTTAAAAAGAGATGGTGTATTTTGTTTAAAATTTTTATTTTGAGTTACACTGACAAATTTAATTGGTTGGAACAAGGAATAAAGTAGTAAGGACAACTACTTTAGTTTATCATATATTTGGTGGTGGTAATTACTACTTTTATTTTTAAGAATGGTAGGATTTTTCCGTACTACTTTTCTTGTTTTCGCAACGACTTCAGATAGTAGATAATGATTTTCAGATAGTTATACTCCCTACTGCAAGTAGTAAGTCTTATTATTAAATTAGAGCTTCTGAGTACTTAAAGTAGTAAATCATCATCAAAAATCAATTTTCCCTTAGTGAGGGTATAAAAACTTTGAGAATTTCTCTTAAATCATTTAATGCAAACGTAAGTAAAAATACTTAATTCGACTGATATCGACAGCTTTCCATATTTGACCTACGTAATAAATTTTCGTTCTATCCATGAAGTTTTTAAATTGCATTAAATTGCATTTGGATTTAATATGAATTTCCCCTCATTATTTTTAAACTGGATAACCCCTCGGTATAACGATATAATATTTCTTAGATTGTCTTCGGTAGACTATGAACTTCCAGTAAATTTAAATCATTAATAATGTAATAATGTGATCAACTTCTCCAAAACCTTCATTATACTAAGCATGTTAACCATCGTGAACATAACGCAATTTTTTGGCACGAATATTTTCTGCACTGATCATGCTTCAGTCCTGCCAATATCACCAAGGAAAGAAATTTGTAACCTTTACTACTTTTGTTTGTTAGACAATACATTGGTGGTAAACGTGGCTACTTTTATTTATTAGGCTTACGCGTATTATTGTTACTTATATGAATTAAGCGGCAGTACTAACGGCGACGGCTTTAGGCCATCTCAGGGTACCACATGATACCTGGCGGCTTCGCAGAACTTTTTTTATTGTTTTGTGATAATTGATCAAGACGTCAGTTTAACTATAAATCTCTTTATTAAAAAAATTAAAAAACATCTTATTTAATTCACTTCATTAGTAAACAAATATTTAAATAAACATGTAATACAGTAGCCTCCGGTTGAGCATCACATCGCTAAGCCGCCAGGTATCAGGTGGTACCCTGATATAGTATCAAGCCGGTATTGTTACCATTTAAGTAGTTGCCACAGCGAATGCAACCTCTACTAATAAAAATTTTGTCATAATCAATTATTTCATTCAGTGTATATTTCCATTTTATGTTGTGCATATCCGGTCCCATTACTATCATTATGGCACGATCTTTTAACTAAAAAAATGTCAGCTTACCATATTGAAATGTAAATCTCTTCATATTAATTTGATTTATGAAAGCTAAAAGACAGCTATATTCCTCTGAATTGTAAAGGAACTTAACCCTCATTGTGTTAAAAACGTATATGGAGTATTTAATCAGATGAGCTACTCTTATACCCGCGTAGAAAAATTCTTGAGGGCCTTGAATGCAAGTCACGTATTAGAGAAAACAATTTGTATGCGAAGCGTTCGGTATCTTAGTGAAAAAATTTTCCAACATCCCCAAGCGATACGAGCTGTAGGTGTTTAATTAATTAATTGCTTTCAGGATTCCATTCCAAGGAACATACATTCAGATACAAAGTCGTATTGGTGAGAGAGAAAAGTGAACTTTTTTGTTATACATGTCATCGTATGGATTTTTCAACATAATGAAAGAAATGGTGCATAAATACACTGAATGAGAGTGCAGGGTTTCTAAAGAAAAATAGTACTGAAATATTTCTGTTGTGTGTCAAATGCTGGGATCTATTTTAGTGTGTTCAAGCAGGGTCTCGCTGTTATTGAACTATTGAAAATCATTGATTCTGAAATATTCTATTGATACGTAGAGAAATATAGTAAAATTAAAATTTTAGTATCTGTGCTCTTATGTGTTGATAGAAAACCCCCATTTTTTTTTTGAAAAAATCAAAAAAAACTTAGGAAATATTGAAAATTGAAAATTTGGGTCCTTTCTTCTTAGAATTTCATACTTTTCGAGAAATAATTAAGAACGTACGCCGCGGCATCCTGTCCCAGCTTGCGAGAGTCTGAATTCTGAAGTTCGTGCATACAATTATTATATTTTTCTATTGTTCGTCTATTGTTTACATGAGTTTTTGCATCGTGTGCATTCTTTTGGCGTATGTTTTTAATTATTTTTTTTTAATTAAGGGAGATCCTATTTAGATATTTTTAGGACTTGTAGAGTTTGAGCGCATCTAGGGCACGCGACTGTTAGGTTTTCGCGTTTCGCGCTCGGTAATAAATTTACCTCGCGCTGCGCTCTCAGTCTTTGCACCCCCCCCCCCCCACACACACACACAATTGTGCACAGACCTTTTAAATGCATTGAAAACTGTAATTTTTGGATTGTGAATTTTCTTTCATTAAAACTTCTTCGGCTTTGACAACAAAATTCGCATCAAGTATCTCGTGCTTCGCACTCGATTATGCCCCAATCGTAAACTTCTTACCATTATGTTCAACACTACACAGCAAAAAAAATTACTTAATTTAAGTCGAAAATCCTGCTTATTTTAAGGTGACACAAAAAGAAGCATAGGCAATCTGAAATTAAGAATTACACCTGAACATTAAATTAAGGGAATTAGATTCCTGAAATTCAGGGCGGCACGCCCTGAAATTTAGATAGGTAAGCCCTGAAATCAAGAATATGTGTATACTGAAATCGAATGTAATCTTAAGTTAATACTCTATCCTAATTGAAATTAAGGGTAATATTCTAACTAAAAATCAGAAATTGCTTACGCCTAACCGTCACTTC
>JAWWLR010000092.1:79777159-79789462 GCA_035041075.1 Acraspis erinacei | reverse complement strand
ATACTTTTTAACATTATATGCTTAATGGGTGAATCATGGAATACTTAGCTTCTAAACTATTTTTACATCCTCATCATTTATGATTGAGAAAGTATCAGAATTGTCGGAAATTTTGGTTGGAATATATTATCTAAAGTTTTGCCTAGGTCAGTAATATCCGCAGGCTATGATTATACCGCTTACCAAATCAAAAATCGAGAGAAATTCGGTTGACTGTAATTAACCAAAATTACGGCAGAACAGGTTAAAAGAATTTTTTTATGTTTTATATCATTTATAGTACATTACTGGGAATGATAATTTACGCTGTGGAAAAACTTAACTATTGATTTAAATATTTCTTTTCAGAAACTTTCGATAAAATTCCCTATAGTCAAACTCGGATATAACGCTTGCGGATATATTCCGTCCGAGAATTGACACCGCGCCATAAGTAGGAGTAAAAGGGGCGGTTTTTATCCGAAGCGGTACTATCGGGTGTGTTCTCCACCACCGCCAGTCCCACAACTGTCACAGTCTCCGAGTTTCACTGTATTTCGTTCCATTAAATGCTTTTAAGAAACAATACCGAGGTACGCTTCCTAACCTCCCTCGAGTTCCTTATGATTCATCGCTTCTAGTAAAAAAGTCTGAGATGAAAGCATCCTCATTCATGCGTAATAGAAAAATATCCCATTTTAACTTCTAATGGAACTATTTTAACGATGAAAAGCATACAACTCCTTATAATCTCCTTATAATTACTTAGTGGTATACAGTTAATTATTGCCAATTTTAACATGAAAGTCATTTCGTAGTTATAATGCTCAAAATCAGTTTTTTATAACTTGCATTTATTCCTATTAATAACCTATTAAAACATCTTTCATTTATCTTAATATTGTGCTGAATATGTTGGTTAAAGTTTTAGAAACAAAATGTTTTGCATATTTCAATTAATTAAAATATCCTCGTAAAAGTGGCCTACTATTGCATAATTTTTACTATTAATTATATTGAAAGTATGAAGAGAAATATATGAAGAAATTATATATAGGTTGTTTTTGTCTGTGGGAAATTTCAAGGCTTCGAGATAAAAATAAAATGTCACTGAAATGTCTGAAATGTGAGTGAATTTCGGTAACTGAGGTAAATATCATATTAAAATTCTTCCCTGTAATAATAGAGAGTACATGGTCTGATATAGCTAGGGAATGACTTTCGATAATAATAACTATTATTATAATTTTGTATTGCGTACTGTGAATTAAAATTTGAAGTTTACAAATTCAGTAAGGGATGTTGATCTTTAAGTAATTGATCACGTTTTGGCTAGCGAAACGGCATTGTTGCCTCAAGCAGTACTAACTAAGCGCAAACGTCATCCGCTTCCGCAAGAACGTACTTGCTTGAATGCAAAACAATGATGTAACTGCATCGGTACTTTTCAGCAATTTCGAGCACTCCCTCCCGAGAGGATGCAACTTCCGAGATAAATCAAATAGGTATTTCTGAACGAGAGATATCTCTCCAGGTTGAGCGGCTGAGAACGGTAGAATTACGAATAGGAGGATTAGGTCGAATCTACTATCCAAATTATAACAGAGGATGTGTTATAAGTGCTTCGAAAATCAATGCTGATGAGCTCGTTGTTAGACACCTAAGTATGTATGCCACAGAATTGGGTAAAGATCACTTTATTAAATCTTATTTAAATATGTTTAGAGGATGTAGATTTGCCTCATCAACACAAAACGTTACAGTTGTGAATATTTAGAAGATATTTAAATTAGACCTATTTAATATTTAAAATTTGAAAATTTTAAAGAGACTTAAGCAAAAGCATTAACAAAATTTTTTTAGTTGGAGAACAGGAGTTTGTGTTTGCTGTGCTAATTACAAAAAATGCACAAAAAATCAGAATTTTTCCAAAGAGCAAGAACTTTTAATATTTTTCAAAAGATGCGATGTTTCGAAATTATTATATCTATTTGGGAATTTATATTACAAAAAAAATGTTAACCAGTTAACCTATGATTAGTTAATACAGTACACTCTACGACACTTCTAGTTTCCCGACTTCCCCGTCATTCGCTTGCCCCTACTCCTGGACCGGAAATTTATTTATTTTTTTTACTCGAATCTTTTAAAGTAGAACAAAGTTTTATTAGTCGCACTTAGTAATTACTGATATAAAAAATACATTTAACTATTGTAAACCAGCAGCAGTTTGTTTTAGAAACGAACGAAATGCTATAATAAAGAAAAACATAATAAGAAATAAATATCAAAGTATGTACTATAGAACAGCATAAGTTTGCTGCAGGGTGGCCACCCACCCGGAAGAATCGGGAGAAACTTGCACCTGGAGAAAACCGGGATAAAGTCGGGAGGGAAATATTACACTCGAAGATCTGAGGCTTGGAAAACAAAGTTTTTGCTGAAATTAATTTTTAGATTAATTCTCGGAAATTTTAAATTTGAAAATTTACACTATTCTAGTTTTAAATCCAGATAATTATAGAAAATGAAAAGACCATTTTGCTATTCAATATTCAAAAATTTCATATTAAAAGCCTTAATAGTCAGTTCTGAATTTTATAATTTTAGATGTAAATACAAAGCATTTTCGAACTGCAAAGCTTAAAATTGTTGTAAGTTTAGGTTAAAAATAACAAACCGACAAAAATGAAACTATTTAACTGAAATTGACACAGCAATAAGTACATAATTCCGTAATTTGTAATGGTTAAAATAATTTTAGAATTCTGAATTTACATGTTGACGCTCAATTTAAAATTTCTCCCTTAAATAGGTTTCAATATTGCAACTAAAATTGAGTTGGTTGAGATTGCGAAAGCTTAATTAGAAATTTAAAAATGATTAATTTCTAAGGGATTTGAATTTACTTAAAATAATTGAAGTTGTCAAGGGTTTGATTATAAAAAAGTTTTCATATCACAATTTTTGGGGACTATAAATTTTGTCAGTTTAAAATGAAGTTCGCATTCGTTTCAGGCTCAAAGTTCTGAAGGAGAATTTTCTTTCATTTTTAATGTTTCCGATTTAAAATTATCATTTAGTTTGAAAGTTTCTTTAATATAATTCAATTCATTCTTTGATTTTATAAATATTCACCTAATTAGCTTTAATATAAAATTATAATTTCTTTTTGTAATAACAATTCAAAATTTTGTAATTTCAGAAGCTTTGACTTTAAAGATTCAATTTAGTTTTTAATATTAAATTGTCACATCTTGATCGCTTTGAATTTATAATTGTTCAAATTCAAAATTTTAACATTTTTAATTATTTAATTTTGAACGCTTTTAAGTATAAATAACGCAATTTCAATTACTCTGAATTTGCAGTGATCTAATCTTAAAATATTCAATTTCTAAGGTTTTGACATTGCCCTATTTTCTAAATTCTGATTTCGAAATCATTCAATTTCTATATTCTTCAATACAAAATAAAATTGGTTACTTTTCAGGGTTTTTGCTTTATAAATTATACAATTTAGTTTGTTGTTTTTATTAACTTTTCAAAAATGGTTCAATAATTTTTCTGTGTTATAAAAAAACCCAATACAAAAGATCTGTATCTTCCTTACCTTTTTCTTCTGACATTTCGATATTATCTCTTGAATAATTATTACTTAAAACCACTAAAACTGTTGCTTTCACAAACTTTGGTGATGGAGGTTAGATCAAACAACAAAAAATCTGTTACGAGGGCGCAGGCGTGGAGGCAACGACGCCACATATTTTGCGCATTAAAATTTGAGAGCGTTAAAAGAGAACTTAAAAATTCTACGGAGAATATGAAGCTTTAAAGGAGACGTTAGTAAAACTCAAGATCATAGAGGCAAGACCTGCAATTTAGGGGTTGAATCTTATATAGAAGCAAAATAGAATTAAAAGATCTTTAGGAGTGGCTACGTAGTAGCTAGTAGAATAAGCTAAATTGTGTCCAAGCACAGTCTTTAATTGCATAATGATCAGTTGGAGCCAAACATGGGTTTTTGATATTATTTCTCACTATTCGTAAGATGAAGTGAAAAGAAATTATTAACATAGAATGCACAAATCATGAACAATTTTACATTATTTTTTGCAAGCAATAGTTAGATTATTACTCTCTTGTATCTTTAATCACAAAAATCACTTAAAATTTAACATTTATAACACAATCTGTTGTAACTATTAGAAAAAATTCTAGAATCTGAACAACTTTTTGATCAAATTCCTTACTCCTTCAGCACTTACTCGGGCATTGTGCAATAACTTAGCTTCTTAAATGTGTTGAAGAATTGTCTACGATTCAGCCTGCACTAGTTATTAGTAGTTTTAGTTACGTATTTTTCAATATAGCATATCTAAATGAGGTGGACAATCATTGGCGGTTGATCAACGATTGTTTCGATTATCCTTTTGACCAAGGAATTTTTGAAAGCTAGAATTTAATTACTAGAACGCGCAATCTCCAAACGATTTTCTAATAACCGGCTCCCTTTATTATATGAATTATTATATTTGGCTACAAAAACATTTCTTACCTTTATAAATGATTTTTGTGATCGTCTCCAGGCCAAAGAACGCATTTTTATTCACATTCTGAAAAAATAATGAATATTTTAGCTATGAGTTATATTTTTCCTCATATAATTTCAAATTTATCAAATTAACTGATAAATCAGCTTCAAAACTGTTAAAAAAATATTAGTTAAATTTTCGAGAATATAGGGTAAAATTACTTGAATTTTATTTGTTAGTTGAAAGGTCCTCGGTCTACACCTGATAACTGCCATTCTTTTGAAATTGATTTTTTTGTATTTAATTGAACATTTTTTATATGCAGTTATTATCTCACAAGCAAACCGCAAGATTCCTTTTCGTCTTTCTAAAATGGATTTTTGAAAATCGCGTTTTGGTATCTAGAGCATAGGTCCGCGGTCTAAACTTGTTAACAGGTAATGGCGTCTTATGGGAAACCCATGCTTTTTCTCACAACGCAACAGCTCATTTTACTCTTAGAATAAGACAGTAAGAGACATGTGAGTATATGTTCAGTTAAGTTCATGTGGGCGTGTATCGAAAGTTTTGTGTGGCTACTTTCACGACGCCTTCGATGTGTCGTCTACAGATCGCTCTAAAGACGAAGGTGAGCGAAGCGTCTCGATTACTAACACACAGCAAATTTTCGCAATAAACTATAAAAATGTTTGCAAGAACATCTATGTTCGGCTTGCGATTTAAAACATGTTGACATATAAAACTTGCTCGCAGTTTGAAAAACAACGCGGAAACATTCGCGCCAGAGGACAACAATATAAAACCAGCGTTAGAACACTGCAGATAACAAGTTTAGACCACTGGACCCCTTCTAGATAGCATACACTCTCAAAGAATAAAGTAATTATAACATTTATGCAGAAAATTTTTTGAAAGGATAAAGTTTTATTCAGACAACTTCGCATTTTACAAAACACATGTGTTGTGATGGAAAACCGAAAAAAAGTTTAACCGATATTTAGTTAAAGTTTATCCTGTGAAGTTAATTTTTGTTGCAGCGAATCTGTCATTGGAAATCGATGTAAAGTTTATCTTCTGTTTTTTTCTGTGCTGTTCCACTCACGAAGGTACGCGTTTTCTCGGAAAGTTTTGAAGATATTTTGTTATTTTTTTTTCTTGAAAGTACATTCAAAGGGCTAGAACGGACGTACCTTATAAATTGTCCTGTCCCCATTATTGCCTAGAATAGCCTGACACCTTCTCAGCATGCTCTCGACCAATTTTTCTGCATAATCAATAAAGAATGAGAATATCTCCGCAAATTTGTCGACAGAGCTGCTTTACGGTGAACACACGCTTCCCTGCATGTTTCCTGTTTTTTATACTCCAGACGTTTTTAATCAGGTTAGCATCGGGGGCACTTGCAGGCCAGATTATCGTGTTCATGCCATTTTCCCTTTTCCAGATCTGTCTTTTCCAGTTCATCTCTCGTCTTATACTATAATTTGGCTCTCTACAATAGATTGAGCGATGCTGAAACGATTTGACTAGTGCGTTCTAGCCATTTGAATGTACTTTCAAGCAAAAAAAAAGAACAAAATATCTTCAAAACTTTTCGAGAAAACGCGTACCCTCGTGAGTGGAACAGGGTGTATGAATAGATTTGAATAATATTATAAAGTACAATTTTGATTCAAATGTTACAAATCTAATGTGTATTATTTTCCTCTGCGGAATAAACAAAATACATCTTACAGTTTAAAAAAGTATTGAAAATTGCAAAAATAACGACGATTTCCCTTCACAGTGTACAATTTATGATATGTCAGTTAACAGGTTTGGCCCTCGGACTCTCAATTTTAATTAACTAACTAGATATACATCTATCGGTTTAGTGATGCGTCTCAATTCAAGGGGACTCGGGGGAGGGGGAGAACTTCCGAGTTTCGATTGCTTTAATACTTCTTAATATAAGTTTCAATTTCCGTGGAGCTTGAAGAAGAAAGATCAATAAAGTTAGAATAAGAAAGTAATTTAAAAAATCAGAGTGAACATTTAATGAATCTGTGATAAGGGTGGGTATTATTTAAAGGCACTATTATAGACGAGCTCGGGGCATCCTGACTGGATATCTACGTTATCTTGTTCTTAAAACACAGTTTGAACAAATCCAAATTGAAAAACGAATATGGAATGAATTTTACGCGAACGTCTTGGATACAATATTGCAAACGCATTTACGATTACAAAGATGGAACAACAGAAAAATAATTAACATTTCTTAATATTATAGGGCTAATTTCTAGCGAAAATGTACTTCTAATATCAATATGGACGGAAGTTAATTGTATTAATTTTTCTCTAGAGAGGAGTTGTATGAATTTCATCTCTCCCTTTGACGGGTTTGAGGACCTCCGCTCCCTGTACAGATATTTACAATTCCATCCGCAGTCTAACTTAACGACTTCTTATATTCTACTATTTAGCATTACGTAGCATAAATAATAGTAATATTAATTCTAAAAATTAGAGATCTTCCTGGGCTTCCATTTCCTGTTACCATAAAAATGCATTTTCCACGATATTGGGTACGGAAATGACCTTAATATTCACAGGTTATGACAGGAAGCGCCACGGCGGCCAAAGCCTGAAATTCCCAGTGGATAGAAATTTGAAATTTACGTAAGTGAGCACGTGTGCATTGGTTTTAAATATAATAAATAATTAAATGATTGATTTGAAAACGTATATAACATTTTTCAAAACGAAGCAAAATAATAAAGGAAACTTTCTTGCAACGAAATTTCATGAAAAATTTATCTTTTCATTCCTGATAAACCCGTTCTAGTTGCATTGTTTGTTATAAACATAACCTGAAAAATTACCGTTCGAATATGCCAACACGCGGATTAATGACCAATATTTAAATTAAAACAGGATTTCAAGCTAATATATAAGTCATTCTATCGACTTTCATTATAAAACAATCAATCAAGGAAAGTGTTTAGCAGTAGTTTATGTGGTGAGGCTGCAGAAGTTGAAAGTAAATGGAATAAGAAAAATTCAGTGCAGCGTTTTCAGACAAACGTATGTTATTTCTTCCCCATAAGACTTTAAATTACAGCTGTTTCGTAAATAAAAAACATATTGTCACATAAATAGAAGTATTAGGTAAATTTATAATTATAAATAGCCTGACATTTTGCTTTACGTTAAAAATGTTAATAAATTATAAATGAGATACGGGACAATCACTGTGGAAAATTCAGGTAAATAATGACATGTAGGATATCTTTAAAATTTCGTTTTCATTAATATTGCTATCTTGCAAATTTACTACATTACACTAATATGTTCCTATCGTTAAAGTAATAAATTATTATTTAGTTTCAACGAACTGCACTTTATTTAAACAATATTTTATTCACGAAACTTGTTAATTTGACTATTCTGCTATTTATATTAAACTTAGTGGTTGTTGGAAAAAATAATTTTGTTATATTTATTCACTTTTTTTAAACAAATGAAATTTGTTTACTTTATAGAAATTAATTAACCAATGTTAATAAATATTCCAGCAAAGGAATGGTAATAATTTCTAATCATAACAAAATTTTTACAACAAAAATTATTTAAACAGAGTTCATTTGTTTAAATAATTGAAAATTAATTAACCAATGTTCATTATCAAATTAATACAATAATTTTTCCAGACACCTAAGTATTTATATTTCAAAAAACAAGAGTATTGAAATAATGTATGGGCTATTTGTAATCCGACAGGAGATGTGTCGTAGTCAAAGAACTTCAAAACTCAAATTCGATCAAACCGCTTAATAAACTCGATCAAAAGTTTTTTCCCTAAATTAAGGTTTTATCAGTTTTCCTACAGATGTTCTGGCTATCTGATATTTAAAATTTTATTTTGAGTCAAAATTTATTTATTTTCAATTGCATGTAAACTAGTGGAATTTATCCCTAAGAAATTGCTACTTTTAGGCAACAGCTGGCGCCACGCTGTTTCCATGGCCTTACCCAATTGAAAAAAACGTTGCTTTTTACTGTCCTTTTTCAGGATTACCCGTTTGGTTCTGCCCTGCTCCCTTGCTTTCCCTTACTACATTCAAATTCTTCATCATCACTCCCTGTCCATTACCATCCAGAATCCAACTTACACACTCATCCATACTCAACTGTCCAACTTCCTCTCCTGTACATCTCTCTAATATATGTGTCCATGACTCCATTTCTTATCCACATACTCTACATAAATTCTACTTTTCATCCATAAAATGTCTGCATGCTCTCACTCCTTCTACCATTCTAAAATGTACAGCGCTACTCCATTTGTCTTCCTTTTTTATTTTTGCAGATATTCTAGTTCCGTCAACCCTTTGATCATCATATACTCGCATGTGGAAAACAAATGACGGTTTCCCACATGCAAGTGTCTCGCTTACTCTAATTCCATTGCATTCAAGCTTCTTAAGGAGCGAGAAAGACAGATAACCGACGTTCCGCCGGGCCTGATCATATACCATCTATTGTACCCCGAATCTATAATCTTTGTCCACCTCTCCTCACCCTGTTTTACTAATAGCTCTAACTTTATTTCCTGCCACTACATAACCCCTTGCCGTATATTAAAACCCTTCTTATTTTTCACCTTTCTTCCTCTCATTTTGAATTTCCCAAATTCTGCTTTCCTCTCCCCGTTTTAGCTTCTCTTCAATCCTCCAGGCTCTCATGTTGATGTGTTTTCAGAGTAATTAAATAATTTAAAAAATGTGTTGTTTTATATCAATGAATTAATCTCTAGAAATATGATAGTGTTACTTTTTCATTAATGCTTATATTTGTATTTCATCAAATATTTTTTCTGAGCTTACTCACTCGTATCGAAATGTCGGCATGATAAATCCATCCACTATTTCAGCTCCGCCAATTTTTCAGGCCAACTAGACGCAGCCTTTTATTTTATTTATTCGCGCAATGCAGTAAAGATTGGGACGGGTGCTGTTTATAGGCCAAACCTTCTTTCCATGATAATCATTTTTGTATGTTTATGAAATGGCTTACTTTTTGTGAACAAAACATATATAATTACGATGCAGAAAAAATTTAGCATGTGATTTTCTGACTGTCTTCTAATGTGTAAAAAACGTTTTTGTAGTGTAGGTTGGGGAAAAAGTATGAAAACTAAATGTACAAAATAATTTCAAAACGCCACAGTAAACATTTTAGTAAAAATTTATGTTTTCTGTTCCGTCTTTATATAAAACTGAGCAATTAAAAATCTCATCTTTGCTGGCTATAACCAAACCCTCAAAATTAGTGATCCCCCATTCATTTTTTCGCTTGGAACGAGACATGTTGAAATTTCGAATGAGAAAATTACATAAAAATGACCAAAAGTGAGATTATTTTTATTAATACTTAAAAGTTACTCCAAAGGGATTTTCAGAAGAAACAATAGCGTATATGCGTACTTTCTTATTTTAACAAGATATTTTATTGAGTTAGGTCCGTAATTCGACATACTTCATTGAAACGTATATGGGCAATTATCAAATCGAAGGAAAACTTTTGGTCTTTAGCATATACATTGTCTTATGAATTCGTCTTTTAGTGTTCAAAAATTTGTCCTCGGAGCCGGATTTTCTGATTAATTGCTTCAGTTCTTGTGCTTGTGAGAGTAAAACTGGATTTTTATCTTGTAACTTTTTGACTAAATGTGCAGTGTGCAGCGTCAGTGTATTGTGACTTAAACAGTATTTTAAATGTGAACATATTGTGACAGTGAATAGTAAAATGCATTAATATACATTCTAATTTACGATAAAGAATTAATGAGTTATGTGACTAAGTGTCTATTAAATTGGAAGCATTTTCTCGATTCTGGTAGGATTTCCTCAATTTTTCGAGAAGCTTTACATGAAGGTTTCCGTAGATTTAGTAACAGTCATAATAGAACCTTTTTCTATCCGCCTGAAAGGGTCGAGTTTGTTACTTTCTTCCATTAATTTTCTTTTACTGACAAAGTCTAGCAATAAGCAAATCAAGTCTCTTACAATGGGATTCTCTAATCTCATACAATATTGCTGGCGGCAATAGCTCCATGTACCAAGGTGGATCTTTATCCCTGCCCGAGGATGGGGGGAGGGGTGGTGGTAAATAATGCGTTTGTAGGATTTTGCAGCCGGTAATGATGAATCTGATAACAGAAATTAAAAACACAGACTGGCGGATCTATTATGGCAGACTGGTATGCTAAATAATTTTTTGATTTTTAGATTCTCAATCGTGACAGTTTAATGCAATCGTCCAAATTTTCGATCTCTGGTTTTTAAAGAATCTTTGCATTTCGGCACTCACATAATCCACAATTCTGTCTGTTTTTCTGGATATCTGTATGTTTGGTTACCTGAATGCTGTAGCCACGCTAACTTTTGAAGGATTTGACCAATCGAGTCTGCCTTTGATGAACTTCTTAAGGATCCCAAAATGAAGGGTCAGTTCGTTAAGCACATATTTCCAACCAAAATTAAAAAAGTTAGAGAATTTTCAAAATTTGCCAATTGTTTTTTTCAAATTTTAGAAATTCGTGTTAAAATTTTTTATAGATGGGTAGACGAATGGAAAATTATCAAAATAAAATTTTCAGTTTCAATGAAAATTAGAAAAATTATATACTTTTGAAAATATTGAAAATGTTCAGAAAAATAGAAAAAAATATTTTTCTGATAGATTAGGAAATTTTATTTACATTCTTCATAGATATCAAATATATTTAGAAACTATCTCAATTACATTTTTCAATTACAGTACAAGTCCGATAACTCTCCAACTTCGGGGCTGTAGGGGCGGAAAATTCCAGGAATTGTGGACTTATCGGATGCCCCCTCTAGTAGCAAATCATGAGCAAAATAGCACACGTAGTGGGAGAACCACAATTAGTGTGCGTGCCGTACGTGTGAGCACGTTTTAAGGGGAATGTAGACTTATCGCATGGAAACTTATCGGACTTGTGCTGTAAACAAAAATCAAAACGTTAGAGCTTTTTCCAAATTTGAATAAAATTTTTTTATGAGTTTCAGAAATTTTTGTAAAATTTTCTGGTACACGGCCAAAATACTTCCAAATTATCCTTATGACATTTTCAAGCTCGATAAAAATTCAAGAAGTTAATGTTTTTCAAATTTTTCAAAAAAAGGAAAACAAAATTTTAATAGGTTAACGAATATTTCTCCAAATTTCTACTAGATATAAAAAATACCTATTTCGAAACTATTTTAAGGAGATATCTTAATTATACAAAAGTTAAAAAATTTGAATCATTTTCAAAAATATGCAATTTTGGTTTTTGACAGGTGCGTAAGTTTAAGCCATTGTTTTTAGTATATTTGAACAAGATTTCGAACAAGTTTTCGATTTAAGTTATAATAGTTATGATATTTGAAAAAATATAGTTAAAGTGTACGCGGGCATATTGTTTTTATTTGGTATATAATGGGGTTTTTGAGGTGATTGATGATGAATCCGATGTCAACAATAACAACATTTTAAATGGCAAGTCCAATATGGCGGACAAATAGGATAAATAAATTGTTTATTTTTGTCAGATTATTATATTATTGTATTATTATACTATTATTATATTTTTGACAAAAAGAAACAATTTATTTATCCTATTTTATTATATTATTATATTATATTATATATTATATTATATTAGGAGGGGCTATATATGAAATAATAATGATATATATATATATATATATATATATATATATAATATCAATATATATTT
>JAWWLR010000092.1:79678787-79689173 GCA_035041075.1 Acraspis erinacei | reverse complement strand
TGAAATCTTGCAAACTAATTATTTGTCAGTCAATTTATATAAAATTCAGTATGATTTATGTTTGTCATATAATGCCGTAATAAATCAATAATAACTAAAATGCGTTACATATAAATATTTATTATGAATAAACAATCATATGTATAATAGATTACAATGGCTTATCACACTGCACCGTTCTTGTATTTGACAGGACATCTCGCGCTAAATCCAAATCTGAACTTACTTTTTGAAATTTCTCAAGTAATTGAGGAGTTTTCGGCGGGACAGGCAGGACATGTAATTGTGGTACGTGCTTCTAATACCCGGGTAGAAATTGCCTCTTTATGTCTAATCTAAATATTGGCTCTTACGAGGCCGCAGCCAGATTGTCTAGCTAGAAAAATCTAGGCCTTCCCTCTGCTGGCCCTCGACAGGTTATTGTCGTATGCTACTTGACTTAAATTATTTATATACAAATCAAATTCAACAATTAGTTCAGTTTTAGAGTTACATGCCAAATATAGTTATGAATTTATTTTCAATAAAATTACTAGAAAATCGTAACGCAAAACAAATGTTACTATTTTGCATTTGGATTAATATTTTCCTTCTTTGAATCAAAAATTTCTGGTAATAGATTATGACAATGTGCTAGTTAAACTTTGTTACTATTGCAACCATAATAACCTTACATTTCAGAATTTAAATCATGATCAATTTCTTACTAATTAAATAATATTGCGTATTTGAATCAACAAAATAATAAAACATAGCATATAGTTTTGAATTGATAGCATATGCATTTGACCGAGCGCGAAAACACTGTTTGATGCTTCAAACCAATATTCCAATGATTCAGAAGTATTATTTTCTCTGTGGGGGAGGGACTATCTAGATTCTATAAAGACCCTATTAATAGGCCCTCAATGGGTTGCCCCCGATGACCTCGATAGCTGAGCGTGACCTTTCCGCTTGCGCCCTCGATATATTGCCACCTTAGGGCCTTGATAGAAAATAGGAAATCTAGACAGGGCCTCGTAAGAACCAAGTTATAATATTCTACTCTATTAGTGCAGTTTAAATAATTGTTTAAAATGCCAAATTCACTATTTAATTATGTCAGGGGGAAATTGATTGAAAGTTTATCCGAGTAACAAATCTCATAAAAATTTATATTTATTTTAGTATTTTTGTTAACAAGAAAGCCAATTAGATATGCGTGGGACCGACAGGACATGAAAACGAGCGAAAACTTGGAAATTTTTTTTAATATTCGATCAAACAAGAATTGAAGACACTAAGCGTATTTTTGTATTGTATTATTCACACTAATGATATAATTTAGTTTTCCGAGAGATTAATAACGGTAATAGTAGTTTAATGTTGCTAAAATCCGAGAAAACTCGTACTGGGGACACGGGACCGGCAGGACATTTTTTAGGGTTTTTTATTTTTAGCTACTATTAGAAATAATCAAGATTCATCAAAATGAGGTAGGCTGTCATGCATGTTAAGCTTCTAATATGATAATTTTTTGCATTTCTCATCTTTTCATTATCATTGATTGCAGATCTTGGACACAAAGTGGGCGATTTTTTGAGAATCACCCAAAAACTGGTGTGGGGCCTGTCAACACCACTTTTTAAATTGGGCAAAATAGAGCAATTTCTGCACGGGAACCCGACACGTCTTAAATTTTCGGAATATGGGTCCCTGTACCAAATCAGAAAATAGGCGAAATTCTGTTACTTACCGGTTTTTGGGGTTACTGATTACGAAACCGATGTATTATAAATAAACGTTCGATTCTTTTCAAAATTGTTATAAGGGGGTTTTGAGGTCACTAATTACGAATTCGATTTCCGCCATATTGAATACGCCTTTTATCATGTTGATATCGGATTTGTATTCAGCGGCCTTAAGTACCACCTTATACTAATTTTTAAGAGAAAAAAATTTTATTTAGCATACTTGCCCCACGTACTGGATCGGCCATATTGTTTTTTTATAAGTTTTTTGCATCGGAAACGTATTTATTGACCTTGAAAAACCCTTTATACCAATTTAAAAAAAAATATATATAAAATTTTGTTAATCATACTCGTCCGCCATATTGGATCCATCATTTCGTTTTTGGAATTTTTGTCATTGGATTCATAATGAGCAACCCCAAATATCCATGAGTAACAGAATTTGGCCCATTTTATGGATATTTTATACTTTTGGCCATCTTTTCGCGATTTTGGCCCACTGTGCGGCGAGTAGCGGCCATGGCGCTGCATGGAATAAATTATTTATAAAGCAAAGCTAGATATGAAAATCATCGCAAACAAAGATTGGAACTTAAGTAAACTTAGATCTAATTTTGTTTTTATATGTTCGTTTTTCCGCACATAGTAACCGTGTGAGGTCATGAACTTTTGACGATTCCTCTGAAACCTGTTGGGAAAACTTACGAGATTCTGTATCATGTTGCTAGTTACCTCGACCCCTGGAAAGCATTGAATACACACACATGTTGTCTATATAGTGTTCTATAGCAGTGGATCGCTATATTGGCGGTGGCATTGGTAAAGACAAGCAGGTATCCAGGGAGTGAACCGAGAGACTGGCCAGTTGTCACAACATGTTCGCAGTGATCTATGGGTCTAATTAATGGCAATCTCCGGAGAGCCGCAGCTTTCCGCGTGGATTTCAATTACGTTGGATGGATTGTCTGCCAACCAGATAAACAGATTAAAGTTTTTGCTCGTCGCTCGGTACTATTTGGTATCTTTTGGATCAATGCTAATCATTAGGATGACAGAATTATATAATTGTAGAAGCCAGTGACATTTGGAAGCCTGGTTTATAAATTAGGTGCACACGTGGAACTTCATCAATTGTATAAATGAGATCCTAAAGAATCAATTGAGTCCATAAATATAGATCCACATATAAATTCACTTATGGGCAAAATCATTTCTCTGCAATTAAAAAATTATATAACCGACGCTCTGTTTCAAGATTTTTTTCTGACTAACCATTTCCATTTACTACTCTTAAAACTGTCTGACTACACTCTGGCGTGCGCTACTGCTGCAGTCGACGAAACAATTGGAAGCTAATTCTGTTATGCTAATATTGCGAGAAGGTTGTCCATAAACTACGTAGCCTATCCAGAGGGGAAGAGGGGACCACTGAAAGACTACAATGTGCCACATGGAGGAAGTGCGGGGTGTTCGTCTGCGATACGTGGTTTTACATTGATATAATTTTATTCTGAATACACTTGTTAACTCGATTATCAAAAAGCTGAAAGCAAATTGTTTACCTGTAATAGATGATTTACCTGCATGGCTAGTCTCACCTTTTATTCAATCTGATGACTTATATGAATAAAAATGTTAAATTTTATTTGGAAAATTTTTGGGCTGAAAAAGAACTATTATAGACTACGTGGGGTGGGGGGAGGGGGCTCAAAAGTGACCAAAATCTGGCTACGTGGTTGATGGAAGGCCCCGAAGTAGTAAAAACGACAAAAATGTTTACTAGCTTTAATTCTGCAGTGAATCGAAATATAGACCTATAATACCCTATTAACAACATTAAACTGCAGATTGTAATTAATGCGTCAATTATTTCTACAACTGATTATGTTCTCTTAAATTTAATTATACCACAGCCAACAAACTTTTTCTTTAAAGGGTTGATTGCCCTAAAAATTCTGTAAAAAACGAGCCCAGGGTGAAGCCAATTATTCGTTTTTTTAGTAGATATTGAAAAAATAGTGTAAATTTTAATGTTTTATTAAATGTTCAATAACTTTCGAAATAATCAACATTTTGCAATGTTCTTGGGCTTATTTTGAAGTTCTTTTAACCGCATCCCAATGGCTTATGAGCATAGAATTGATACATTTTCTTATCCAATCGCAAGAACTTGAAGTTGTAACAAAACATTTTTTGAAGACTTTCAGTATTCTTTTCGGTAACAAAAATATTTTTGCAGAATATATCAAACATATAATTATGAAGCTTTTATTAACTTTTCTCAAAATATATCCTATTTATTTAATTTTAATTCTGATTTTCTACAGATAAAATGTGATCAAATTTTGCCAACTTTATCGTTGCAACTTCAAGTTCTTTCAATTCGAAAAGAAAATTTTTACGATTTATACTCACAAACCCTTGTGATAAAGTGAAAAAAATATCTTCAAAACGAGCCCAAGTCATCTTCAAAACTAAGAGAACTTAATCAGTCATCAAAAATATAATTATGGTCTAAATACTTTTTGGACATATTCTTCTATTTTTAAATTTCTCGCAGAATTTTGGAAAATTCTGGAGTTCCTAAAAATATCTAAAATGCTTTGGAATTCTCTAAAAATGTTCTGCAATACAATATCGTACTACATATTTTAATTATAAAGAATCTTGTGAAATTCGCTGGAAAATGTTCTCTAGCAAGATTTGGAATGTAACTAAAAATTTCTTTATTCATAAAATACAGAATATTTCAGAATTTCTGCATTTCTTACTTGTCACTTTTCCGAATCTATAAAATAAGAATCCGATATATCCGGTTATAATGAGATTAATGAAAATTCTATTTCATTAAAACCATTCTTTATTATATCCTACCATTAAATTTTATATATGCGACCATATGTGACTTTAATAAGGGCAATATAAACTCATTTACTCTTCAACTTATGTGATAATTGAGGCCTTGGATGGAAGAAGGGCATATAGGCCTATATGCCCTTTTTCCGAACATTTCGTTAAACGAGGGGGGCATGTATTTTACATATATCATATAAATGATATTTCCAAATTCGCATGTTTACATGAATTCAAAATGTTACAAGGTCAGCGCGCCTCGAACTAACGCGTTCAGTGAAATTAAGTAGCTAATACGCCGCGCTTCATTATAACGTGTTCGTGAAAGAAATTACTATTTTCCAGAGCATTAATGTTGGTTAAAAAATAATAGTATGGCTAATGAATTAAATTGACTAAAAATGATTAAATTACCAACATTGTGTAAATGCCATGAAGTGTTGGAAAAAATGTTCTAATGGAAGCTTTAAATGTGAGTAATATTATTAGCGAGATCTTCCTAGCAATGGAAAAAACACAAGAGCTCATATTAACTTTTTTTATTTCAATAAAAACAACGATATATTAACTTTTTGAACGATATTATTCCATTTATGGAAAAAGGGCATATAACAAAAAATTTTAAACTGTAATTATAAAAATTTAACATGAATAAGTAATAATTTTGCGTATGAATTCTTCAAAGGATAAGTTATTATGCCTATTGCAAAATACAGTTTACATATTGTATATGTTATCAAGTACTTATTCTTCCATCTAAGGCCTCAATTATAAAGGATAAATAGTTTAAAGAATCTCACGTGCGCATGAAGAGGAGATCATGAGGCAGCTTAGAACGCAGTTTACCTACTGTAGCAAGTTTTACTGTGTTGTAGAACTTACACAGGCGATTAGTATATACTGTATATACCGTTAAAGAATTCACGGCGATGAGAGCGTGGTTAAGCTAAAGAAACTTATAGAAAGTTAAATTAAATGTGCATAAATTTCCAAACATGTATGGAAGACCACGAAATGGATGGTAAATTATATGTAATTTATAGTAACTTTCGGTAATTTTCATAATCCATCTTACGAAAATTAAAAAAATAGTAATAGGTATCGTTGTAAATTCATCGGCTAAAAAATCACGCACTCATCGTAGCAAGTACAACCTACGTCAGACTTCAGCACAAAAAATACTTGTGCACGGAGAAAACGTTTCCCGGATTTTTCACCACATACATTTATAAGGCGAATAATAATGTAAGTTTATACTTCAAAATATTCTTTAAAAGTATTTATATTCCTTATTTCTATTCATTTATCATTTTATTCATGATATATTATGTTTTTCATTAGGATATTTCATTAAAAATATGTTCAGATGCCATTTTCTTACAAATTCATTTTGAACTTCAACTACACAGAAAAACAGTGGGCTCATTTTTTTTGCAGCTCATTTGTTATGGCCTCAAAATAAGATATTTTTTTCTCAAAATGAGAATAATTTAAGGCGCATCCTTGGGCTTGATATTGAGTCCATGTATTAGAATAAAAAACTTTTCTCCTACAATTATGAATTGTTTGTTGTCATATTTTAAACAAATAATCTTAAGGATTGAATACAATCCCTCGCAAAGGGGGTTTTCAAGAATTGGCATTGCTGTTGTTTTTTTCGATTAATTGGAAATCGGTTTTTCATGGATGCACTCACGTTGGTGGTTTTCTCCTTTCCAGGCCCATAAAATGCATCATATTTCCAATTAATGAAAAAAATACAACAACAAGACCCTTTTTCGAACAAACCCTCCATGATGGATAGTATTGAGCCATTTATATTATATTTTTCAAATATGACACCAAACAATTCCTAATTGTAGAAGAAAAGTTGACATTCATAATACATGGACTAAAATCAAGCTCTAGTGTGACACTGTAATATAAACATGGTTGCATTCACATTCTCCAGTGTCTCATTTTTGTTACAATTCAAAACAATAAAAAAGCGGTGTAATTTTAAAGATTCAGTATATTCAGTATATTCAGTAAATTCAGATTCAGTATATTCAGACGCCGATTCTTGTTTAAGAATGAATTTCTTACATTATCATTCATGAGAGTGTAATGTAATCGTCCAAATTTTGGATTTCTGGTTTTTACCGGATCTTTACGTTTCGGCGCATACAAAATCCAAAAATCATAACATTTTGCCGGTGTCTGTCAATCTGTCTATCTGTATGTCTGTATTTCTATATGTATGTACGTCTGTATGTCTGGATGTGTCTATGTATGTATGCCTGTATGTCTGTATAGTGTTTATATTTATGGATATCTGAATGTCGTAGCCACGCTAACTTTGGAAGGATTTGTCCAATCGAGTCAGGTTTTGATACACTTCTCAGGGTTCCCAAAATGAAGGTAAAATTCGTTAAGCTGATGTTTCCAACCAAAATTAAACAATTTAGAGTATTTACAAAAATTAAAAACAAAAATTTTTCTTCGATTTTTAGAAATTTTGGTAAAAGTTCCTTATATATGGGTAGACGACTTGCAAATTATCCCAATACAATTTTTAGTTTCGCTGAAAATTAGAAAAGTTACATACTTTTGAAAATTTTGAAAATGTTCAGAAAATTATATTAGAAAAAAATATTTTTCTGACAGATTAGAAAATTTCATTTACATTCATCACTAGATATCAATTAAATTTACAATCTATCTCAGTTCAATTTTTCGATTAGACAAAAATTCAACAAGTTAGAGCTTTTTCAAAACTTGAATAAAATTCTATTATGACTTTAAGAAATTTTTATCAAATTTGCTGGTACTCGGCAAACACACTTGCAAATTATCCTAATGACATTTTTAAATTCAATAAAAATTCAAAAAGTTATATGCTTTTCAAAATTTGGAAATAAGAGAAAAAAAGGTTTTCAATAAAATAAAAAATATCAATCGAACTTTCAAATAGATATAAAATATATGTATTTCGCAACTATTCGCATAAAATTTCTTAATTAGACAAAATTTCAAAAAGTTGGATCATTTTCAAAAATATTCAATTTTTGTTTTTAAAATATGCGTACGTTTAAAGCGTTTTTTTGGTACATTTGAACAAGTTTTACAAATTACCTTGGTTGCAATTTATGCCTGTAATTCCTCAGAAGCTTAAATCATGGTTTTCGATTTAAGTTATAATATTTATGATATTTGAAAAAAATGTAGTTAAAGTATATTTCTTGGCAATCTGTGTCCCATATTTATAGCCATTAAAGTACATAGCACGATAGTAATCGTACTTCTATTTTTTCCTGTCGAAAAAGCTCGATCTTCATACTGATTGCAAATGATTTTACTTGTAATTTGCGTAAATATGTTTTTATTATCCACTCATCTCGTCATATTCATACAATAAAGTAGAAAATCCTCCAAACGTTATCTCCGTGTGTGTAAGCTGTCCCCGAAGGGAGGTTGATTCCTCACAAAGGCATATAACTGGCGCTTCGAAGATAAATCCGCGTAACCGTTTTGCGGTTACAAATACTCGTCCCAACCACACCCACCCTCAGTATGTAAGTAGCCGATTTTGAATCTGCAACTCGTACTTAGTGCGGTATATAGGGAAATTACGTGGCGGGAAATTCAAAAAGTTAGAACGTGCTACATGTTCAAATGTCCCTATCTGGCTACGACCAGCGTGAGCAGGTAATGTCTGCGTGCATCTCGAAGCTCGATACAAAAGCACGTAACGACAGAACGTGTGCGACCAACTTGGTGAAATTAGCCACCTGCCTACCTCCGATGCCTCTGCGACCACTTGGTCTCACGACACGTCGGAATTCCAATTTCCCGTGTACGTCTACATATATAGTGGGGTTGCACGTGACCCCTGGTGATGCGATGCGACGCGACATCGGCTTGTGTAAATGTGTATGTATAATAATGATTGATAGCGATCGGCACCGTCCATCAAATGGAATGCGATGGAGTCCGAGTATTCAAGCACTCCAATAGAACAAGCTAGCTTGCGTTGCGATGGTACCACGTAAATATACAAGGAAATTTATTGAGGTGGAAATGGCCTGTATTCCTTCATATGTACACGCTCTTGTCATGATTAATCACGATGTCCACTCATCGATTCGATTGGCATTGGTAGGACAGATAGCCTCTACTTGCGAATATTGTTACACTCGTTCTATGCTTTGGGGCATTGTTGGAAGGGTCGCACGTGTCCAAAACGCGCATCTCGGGAAATTACGGTAGGGCTATTGTAGACAGACAACTACAATGACATTCTTAATCGTAGAACACTGCAAAAAAATGACTGGAAACGTGATTTTGCAAAATAAAGTATAAAAACTCTTAAAATCTTTTACAAGTTATTATACATTTTTGCAAAAAATTACAATTTTTAAATAATACAATTTTTTGTTTTGTTTTTGTTTTTGTTTCATTTGAATAATCACGCTTCAGCAAATATTGAGTGCTAAGTGTAAAATAACACGAGAACTGATTTTTTAAAATATTTGAATCTTACAGAATGGAGTAGATCGCGTATAATTTTTAAGCAATAATGTAATTGTATTTAAGATGTTAATTTTTTCAGGCTTATGGTCAAGGATAAATATTATTTTTTGTCCGACCCCCCTTGAAAACGCGCCATTGCATGCACGTGAAGTAGGCGTATGTGACCGCTTACAGCCCATGCGAGATTTGCGCATGCGCTCTCCGCTGCTATACGGTATTTCGAAAACACCAAAGATGCTTTATCTGATTCACATGCTTTTTTTCGAGGAAGGTAGGACAAAAAGTATAGTGTGTATTAAAGGCGTACGGCATTTTGCCTCGTGTGAGTGCCATCATCGCTTCGCATGTTTGGCAAATTCACACTCTTAAAAATAACCATCTTTACGCCCTTGATACGCAATGTACTATTTTATCTAATAATAACAATTTCAATTTGTCTATGAAAAATACCCTCTTTAGCTGCCCTGGGAATCAAATCCAGGTCTTACGATCATTTCCGTTTGGACGCTCTTACCTAACAACAATAAGCTACTGCGAGGAGTTGAGATTCCTTTTCCACACCTATCTGCAGGCAAACTTCTAGTATAATTCTCATGTTTGTAAAAAGTGATGTTACCGGCCAAATATCCTATGAAAAATCTAAAAATGAACGTATTTTGAAAATTAAGGATCTCAAAATTAGGTTTATTGCACTAGCACACGCTCTCCTCTACTGAATTCTATAATGTACCAACATGGATTCGAATGCGTTCAAAATGTACTGAAATGCATCACCAATTAACATTTTTCACCAGAAAACTTTAGATGTTATCTCGAGGAACGCTAACTAGAATGCATCACTAATTGAGATTTTTTCGCCACACTATTCAAAACCTTTATCAAATTAATATTCTTTCAATATACCAATCTAAATCTATATATATATATATATATATATAGTCGCGAATGGACGGAACGGTGGCTTCCACAGAAATGTAGAGGGTCAGTTGATGTCGTATATAAGCTAACGTTCGCTTTCCATAAATCACCCGGATTGAAGTCAGGTACGGAGGGTTTCATTTTGGAATGTCAAGCTGGTATCATTTTCAATTTAACATATCGCTGCCGAATTTTGAGCCAATGTATTCCCGATGATAATTACAGAGCGTGCCATGCACACTCCGAGCATCTAGGACACATACTATCAAGTTAATGCGTCACTAAGAGTGCTTTATTATCATCTCTTGCACTCGAGGCCTGACATCGTTCTCTTGGACTAGGAGAAATAAATCATGCTTGTTATCGAACT
>JAWWLR010000092.1:79609956-79620746 GCA_035041075.1 Acraspis erinacei | reverse complement strand
AGCGGCAGGGTCGCCACCCTCAAATTTTTTCACAATACTGGAACTCAAGAGAGGCACTTGACAAATATCGTTAATTCTCGGTTGCTTGCTTTGCGTGACCTTTCCGTTGTTAGAGAATTAGAGCCGCTTGAGGAAAATGAAAATTTGGTAAAATATTAAAAATTTAAGTTTAATAGACTACGTTAGATTTGTTAGATTATGAAAGGAACATTAAAAAAAGGTGGAAGAAAATCGGATAATAACTTCAAGAGTTATAGCACTTTTGTTACATTCACAAGATTGGTAAATTTTGCATTTACTAGTTCGGATATTAACCGATTTCAAGAACTTTATTTTCATTTACTTTAAATTGTATCACGAAATTCATTCAGCCAATTAAAATTAAATTGAGCTCAGTTATTGTAATTTCATAACAATGAAAGGGTCATTCGTGGCAGGTATGTTTGTTGTTTGTTTGTTTGTTGTAATGTGGGCGGGAGGGGCCGTGAAGCACCCCCCCCCTGGCGCTCAAGCTACAAAGCCTATTGTACCGCAAGCTGTCATACACTGTGCATTGTTTTTATATGTGGTCCAATTTTTCATCAAGAAATTGCAAAAAGTATAATTGTATCATTTTCTGGTTAAATTGTTTTAAATAAAGGAAAGTATTTTGAAAAATGAAGAAAACGTAATTTCAATTTTTTCTACTTAAAACAAAACAAAAATATGAATAAATTTAATAAAAAAGAACAGAAAAAGGTAGCGAAAAAGTGGGAATAGATACTTGCCACCTTCACGTTGGTTATTCCTGGGTTCGGCGAAGAGCGAGGGTGCGAACGTGTTGACACCGATAACTCTCAGCTGATAATCGTTTGTAATGATTAATTTTGAGTTTTGCAATTTTGACCTCAAATTTGATACCGCAGCATTGTATCGAAATCAATCAAATAATTCTAGTTTAAGTGAAGCAACACTCCTATGATACGGAGTTTAGACGCTATAAATGGTCCACTATCTTGAATTCAGCAATTTGAGTTCAAATTTAGATTCAGCGACATCGGAAACCCACAATAAGCATATTGACTTTCAAAGCACTCCACGGATTTCAGTTGAAACGTAAAAAACACCCCTTAGATGCGAGGGGTAGTTTCTACCCTCAAACTTGAACCTTGGCCGACATAAAAAAAATACTTATCGATTATTTTCCATAGTTACTTATTATTGAGGGGTAAACAAGGTGGAAGTGATGAGGTTGAAGGGGAGAGGGGCCTGATGATAGGCTGTGAGGAGTAGACGAACAATGAGATGATTTGTAAAGTGGTATAAGAGAATATTTGTAAGTGTGGGTGCGGGCGACCGTAAGCTTTAGAGCGAAAGCGAGAGCGAGAGAGAGAGAGAGAAACACATTGCCTGTTACATTTTAGTGATAATATGCCGAACATTACATAAAAAGTGTATTCTAATTAAACTTGAAATTCAGTAGAAATATTTAATGGTACTTCATGAACATATTAAATATAAAAAGTATAAATATAATAAATAAGAAACTAATACAAAATATGTAGTAAAATTCTACTTTTCTATCAGACCATAAGATCGAAATTTTGTATTACGCCTCTCACATTCTACTTCTATACTGGTCGATAGTTTTGGGAACATCAAATTATATATTAAATGTAAATTAGGGAGTCAAATTGAAGTACCTCTTCATAAATGCATTCATTTCACGTGATCTCCATTGGCACTTTTCGAGGGAAAATTTCGTGGAAAATTTGCTAAGTTCCAAATATTCAGTCCCATCAGAGGCGTTTTACGGGAACATGTGTTAGGCTGGCGAAGAGTGCTCGCGAAAAGTACTCAAAAATGCATTGCCTTCAGAACCACGTAGTTAAGAATTCATTAGCACGGCGCGAGGCATGCCTGATGCTCCGGATCCCTGACGATGGTCAGGTAACGAGCGCATATGCGGTCCTGCACGAAATCTCAAATATTTACATCTCCTTACCCTCTCCTTCCAATTGCTATCACTTCGTACTACTCCCAGTATCCCTTATGTAATGTAGTTAAGACGTGCAGCTACGAATGAGAAATACAGCTAAATGACATAGGATTGTCTATTGCCTTTTGCCAATAAAAAATCTTTACGCGCCGCGAAAATGCTTCAATGCAGTGTGTTTCATAAAAAATAAATTATATCCTTGAAGGCAGATTGGCATTATAAAGTGTATTTTACAAAGGGTAATCACTCCAGGGTAATGGTGGTTATGCTGTTTTACGCTAGACTTATTTTCAAATATAGATGCACAAATTCCTCGATATCACTGGAGATTATATAAAGATATTCCATCATGATAACATAAACAAACAAAAGTTTTATAAACAAATTACTTTTTGAAAATGTGCTGTATATCATTTTCAATAATTTAAAGTTTTTTAAAGTTATATGTTAAGATATTTGAATGGAAACAATGTTTTAATGAAAAAAATTTCTCTTAAGACTATTCTGGTTAATATTATAAACAAGTTTAATAAACAAATGCATTATTCGGGCATTTGTCAAGAGAAAAATTCGTTTTTTCGAAGCCCATTTTTGTAAATTAGGAAAATCATGATAATTTCAGTGAGTTCATAATCTGTTGATGAATTTTATGGTTTTATCAAACAAATTAATTAAAAAAATTCATTATATGGGCATTTGTCGACGGAACCACTCGTTTTTTTCAACGTCAGTCCTTTTAATTGGGAACTCTACGATAATTTCAGTAACATTCATAATTAGTTGAAGTTCCATTTTTCGAACCGATAGAGTTTCAGCCCAGGTGGGTAACATTGGTTCCAGGGTATTTGGCGTAGGGAAGCGCGAGTGCGAGTAAGCTGCTAGCACACATTTAGAAATGTTCGGAAAATTCCGAAACGAAATGCAGTAACTTTTATAACAAATTTAACATGCCTTTATTAACAGTTAGAAGCGGTATCTGAGAATTAAAATAGTTTCCTAACAGAAACGTAAGTTATCTTCGCAAGAAAGGAGATCTCAGTATTGCTACTATGCACTCCCCGCCCCTCGAAGGGCAAAGCTGTCTGTTTCGTATTGTTTGTTCTGCGTGCGTTCATCTTATGAGAAATAGGTGCTAAAAGTGTTTTTTAATAATGTTCATATAAATACACGGTCTATTATTTTTAAAATGACTTTATGTAAAAACTTGCGAAACGTCGATGACCTCGTGTTGACTGGACGAATACGAGTTCATTAAAGGATATAATAAAAATTTAATACATAATATTGAAAGAATATTAATTTTAGACGACCAGAAATGACATACGAATTCTTATCTAACTTGTAGGTTATAATTTTATGGTACGTAAATCTTTCATTTTTAAATTTATAAACATGTATTTTATGGTTATTTTTATGTTAAGCTATATTACTTCAAGTATAAAATCTGTTGAAACATATATAACGTACAATTTTTTTTTCATTTGACAAACAAAATTGAACATAAAACTTATTTTTGCACTCTGTCCAATAAAAATGTCACATGTAACGTTTAGTTTTCGATCAATTTTAATTTTTCTCATTCATTAATCGCTTCAAACTATGAAAAATTTATGTTTAATGCCCAAGTATTTATTGCAGAATTTGTTAAAATTTGTTCAAACAAAATCAGAATTTGTGCATCACAGGAAGTACCTGATTTCGGAAGAAAAACAAAAAAACACCGGCTGGGCCACCGAAACGTTTCGCTGGCCCCGACATGATCAAAAATCAACTTTATCCGGCGCATTATTTTCGTCTCAATTTCTTCAAATTTCTGCAACTAACATCAATCCCTAAAACTAGCCCCTCTGTGGGACACAAATTTTAAAAAATTAATACGAATACAATGCGCTCGTATAAAATTGATTCTGAATAATGTCGGCGCCGGAGATACGTTTCACTGCCCCCGCCATGATGTTTGTCGTACAGCAGGTAGTTTTTAGGGATTGAAGTTGTTGCACAAATTTGTAAAAATTAGGACAAAAATAATGAGCCCAAATAAAGTTGTTTTTGGATAATGTCGGGGCCACGGAAACGTTTTGCTGGCCCCGTCATGGTGGTTTACGCACAAGGGGTAGTTTTTAGGTGTTGACTTTGGTTGAAAAAATTTCAGAAAATTATTACCAAAGTAATGCGCCCATAGAAAATTTGTTTTTGAATAATTTCGAGACCAGCGAAACGTTTCGCTTGCCCCGCCAAGCTGTTTTTCGCACAGGGGGTAGTTCTTAGGGGTTGATGTTGGTTGCAAAAATTTGAAAAAATCGAGGCGAAAATAATAATTCGCCCATATTAATGTCCGTAAGGCGCCAGTGTTTTTTTGTTGAGAAATCAGCTACTTCCGGTGATGCACGGATTCGAATTTTGGTTCAACCAATTTGAACAAATTCTGCACTAAATATTAAAAAAAAAGAAGTCAAATTTGGTTAGGTGGTTGCTCCAGTGAAATGGGCCTCTCCCGAACCTGTAATTGAAGCATTATTAAAAATTGTCATAGCAAAGCATCCATCTTTAATATAACGAATACTGTCCTTAACATGAGCCACCAACCAGGCAGAATCAGATATATTCATAAATTTATTGAAGTAATAAACGCTGAAAATTAACTGACAAATCTTTTCTTTTTTGAAAAGTTTGGTGCATAATAAACCGTATTTAACTGCTGGACAACAGAAAATCAAATTACTAATTAAATTTGAAAAACATCTAATAGTAGAAGCTCTAAGTTCCAAGACGTCGTTCAGTAAGGAAGGAAAATTATTCCGGTTTTCCTGAGCCAATTCAATAGCGTGCTTTTTCGTATCCAAGACAAATCCTAAGAATGTACCTTTAGTAGTTGTCATTAAATTAAATTTTTTATAATTGCTGAAAAATCCTAAGTTCAGGGACCTTAAAACGTGAAGATATGTTATAAACTGTGGTGTGAAATTTCGGTTTGATGTTAAACCTAAATTCAAGTTTCATGGTTTGAAACGATCATAATTATTAGTATTTGATTACTCTTTCCAAAAAGGTAACAATTCCTTATATTAAAAAAATTGTAGAATAATGTATTTTTAAATTTTTTATATTTTTCTTTTTAGAAAATAAAAAAGGAGTCTTCTGCATCTTTGTCAGATTTAAGGGTAGTATTATCCAGGAGATGCTTATATTTTAATAGTCCCCTGTGATTAATACTTTTTTTTCGTGCTTGCACCTCTCTTTCGACAGAATTTAAAAATAAAGGCACAGTAAAAAAACTTTTTAACAGCAGTGGTACGGAAATTAATTTGTGAGGTATGCGAAAACATATTTATCATCTGATACAAACATTTGTGAAATATGGCAAAAATTGATAAGTCTCTAGACGCTCACAAAATGTAAACAAAATGCAGTTTTAAAAAATGCAATACTCTGCGAATAATAATTTTTTTTTGTATTTTGTTTTTAATTTTATGAATACACAGGTCTAAGTTTTTCAATTATTTGCTTTCGGTTTACTCTATTTAAGATGACACATTCAGCGATAAGAAGTGTTTTAAATAAACACCACTACGTGACTGCAAGTAGGTGAAAATAATATTTTGGAAAACAAAGCAGAAGTCGTTGTTTACTGCCTTAATCTATCTGTTCGTGATTCCAATTGAGTTTGTTTTATTAAACACTATCCTTGAATTTTTTTATTTCGTATCGAATAAATATATCTGAATGTGATTATTTAAAAAAATCGATTACTCAGATAATTCCATATTCTACGGATTGATTATTATTTTGATAAATTAAAAAAATTATTCTATTTTTAAAGATAACGAAAAAAGCACTACCAAATGCAGAATGACTCAATAAGTTATTTTGTTTAGGGATTTGTAGTACATAATTATTTTTTGATTTTCAAATATTATTTTTACAGTGATAATAAGCTTTAAGGTTAAGTCATTTAAAAAAATATTTCTTTAGCTTAAAGGATTCCCAATCTGGATTCAAAATATTTCTTTCTGAGCACGTGAGAAAATTAGAAAAGATTTTTAAATATTTCAAATGTGTGAAAGAAAGAATCCAGAAGATTAAACAAAAAATTAATTTAACAGGATTTTCAAAATATTAGAAAATATTTGAGCCTTTTCAAAGATATTTAGAAATTTTAGAAGATTGGAAGAAACAAAAAAAAATTAATAAGTTTTCGGAAATGCTTCAAAGGTTTAAAATATTTATAATCTTTGTAAACCCTATTTCATTCTGAAAATATCGTTAGCTCACTTGAATTATTCTTTAAATTTTGAAAACTCATTCAGAATATAAAAAACTTGCGCTAAAATCTTCTAAATTTCCCCAGACATTTTTAGACAATTTCTTCATTTACTTTGAAAAAATTTAAGTTTCTTTAAAGCTACTAAAGTTTTGTTTTGTATTCTTCAAAGAAAAGCTGCGTTTTTTTACTTTTACAGTTTAACATTCTTTTCAATCTTTTCCTTTGTAAAATTTCTAATATTTTTAAATTATTCAAATTTCTTATGAATTTTTTTTTAAATTCTGAAAAATTTGAAAGAATCGTCTTAAAAGTTTTCAGATAATTCTTTAACAAGTTCGAAATCTTTTGAAATGTTTTGAAATTTTAGAAATTTTTTATTTTTCTGAATACTTAAGAAGTTCCTCAAATATCTTAAAAGTTTTTATTATTTTTGAATCGTTTTAAAAATTAAGTATTATAGTTAAATTTTGCTTTAAAACTGTTACCCTCTTCTTCAAATTGTTAAGAATTAATTTTAAATGTTTTTCAATTTTCTCTTAGAATTCATTGAAAAAAAATCATTTGAAATTTTCCTTTAAATGTTAAGATTTGTTTTCATTCTCTCAACGCCCAGAAAAATTCAGTTTACCCAAATATTAAGAGATGAGCTGCCTAAAAAAAGTCACTAGCACTTATATAGAATGAAAAAAAGTTCATTAATCAAATTAGAAGTCATGCATAAATTGCCTAACATATTTTTTTCTAATTTCTTCACAAAGACATTTTTCTCTAAATGAATTAGTATAAGTTGACATAAAAACTGGAGGAACATCTCTAATTTACATTTAGATAGTAACTTAAAAAAACTTTTTTCTTATTTGAAGAAATAATTTTATAAATTTAAGGTAATGAGATTGAATAAATTACACATGCCGAAAAAATCAGGTACATCTTCTGACTCTGGCTCTGGTTTCCGATATATCCTAACCTAAAAGTGCAATAAAACGCGATTTTTGGCTATATTTGAGGTTATGTAGTATCGCGATGTTCTATTTTCACAAAAAATTGTAAACAGCATCTTAAAGTATAGATTTTGCCCTTTCAAATGGGGTTAAGTTTCCTCAAATAGCTTATATCTACTTCGAGATATTCATTTTTTGAAGTTTTTCACTTTCATGATTTTTGATCCACTTAAAATTCATATGATTCTGAACTTTTCCAAGTCTAGTTTTGATATTTATATTGACTTTGTAGTTTCCACTTCTTTTTCAAGATTTTTTTGAATCAAGACAATTTTTGCGACCAAAAGCTTAATACGTATCAAGTTTTGTTTTTCGCAACCACCCACTTCTAAGTACTTCAAAGGTGGTGAAAAACGCTGAAAAGCGGGCTAAAAGTATTCTAAATTTTAAACTTTGATATATTTCATAATAATTTTTCTAAATGAGCGTCTAAGGGTAAGAATATAATGCATACCAAATTTCATAGTCCTAAACCACCCCTATGTACATTACAATAAGTTAAAAGGGGGTGAGAAATGCTAAAAAGCGGACTAAATGTATTCTCACTTTTAACCTTCCAAATATTTCGTTACAGTTCTCTTTATAGGAGTTCGTCAGAATAAGGAATTAAAGTATCCCAAATCTAAGTAACTACGTAAACCCTAAGTCCAGAAGCTCCCAACCAACAAATCCCAAATTCACAAATCCAAACCCATAAACTCCAAACCCACAAACTCTAAACCCACAAACCCCAACCCCACAAATCCTAAGCTCACACAGCCCAATCCTATCAAGCTAAGCGAACCCACCCCGAAGTAACAAACCCAAAGCCTACACACCCCAAACCTACAAATATCAAGTCCTCAAACCCCAATCCAACAAACCCTAAGTTCACACTCCCTAAGCCCACAAACCCCGAGCCCATACACCCCAATCCCACCAAGCTAAGCCAACCCAACCCAAGACAACGAACCCAAAACCCGCACACCCCAAGCGAACAAACCCCAAGCTCACATACCCCAAGTCTACAAACCTAAAGTCTATACCCCCCAATTCCACCAAGCTAAGCGATTCCACCCCAAGCTGAAAAACCCAATGACCACAAACGTCAAAACCACAAATTCCAAGATTGCGAATCCCAAGCTTGAATTCTCTATAAAGATAACACTCACAGCTGAACCCAGAGTCACCCAGAGTGTTTTATTTTGTGGTTTTCATTAATTTTGTTGACTTATTTTATAATAAGTCCATTAATGCAGTTAAAGCAGGTTATGTAAGATTACTTTTTTTTGTAAAATATTTCTCATCGTGATTCAAAGGACCGTCTTTTTGACGTGGCTTTCGACTATGAAATTTGGTGTACATTATTGCCTTACCCTTATAAACATATTTAAAAAAATTATTATGGAATATATAAAAGGTTTAAATTTAAAATACTTTTAACCCGCTTTTCAGCGTTTCTCACTCCCTTTGAAGAGCGTCGAGGTGGGTGGTTGCGGACGACAAAAATTGATACATATTAAGTTTTTTTCGAAACAATCGTCTTGATTGAAATTAAAATCTTTAAAAAGAAGTGGACACTGCAAAGTGAACATAAATATCAAAATTCGCCTTCGAAAAGTTCAGAATCATAAGAATGTTGAGTCGATCAAAAATTATGAAAGTGAAAAGCTTCGAAATTGAATATCTCAAAGTAGATATAAGCGATTTGAAGAAACTCAACGCCGTGCGAAAAGGCAAGAGTTATAATTTAAGAATCTGTTTACAGTTTTTTTTTGTGAAAAAAGAAGATCACGATGCTACATGACCTCAAATATAGCCAAAAATTTCTTTCTTATTCAATTATTAAATAATATTTAACAAATCATTTCATCAACTCAACGGAAGAAAAAAGTTATTTAAAATTAAAGCGTCTTTGAAGCATGGTAATGAAAATTTGATAAGAAGAACTCATTTTCGTGTACGCGCTTCACACAAGAGATAAAGGGATTTTTCCTCGCTTCGAGGGTTACTGTGTCAAAAATGCACGCTTTAAATGTCTAAAGGCGTCGGATAAAAATTTATTCTTCAAAAAATTCATTTCTCCACATTGAAGTTTTTACGGTATGTCCTAGAATGTGTTAAGAATATTAATACACAAAAAATTAAAAAATTAGGGCCTTTTTTTAGCAATCTCTATTTTTTATAACAATTTCTAGATTATTTATCAAAATTCAATGGAGCTATTTTTCAGTTTATTTTATTTCGAAGTTCGGGATCATATGCATATTAGATAAATGTTTAAGATTTTGTTGATAAACACTTTTTCAGTTATAAAAAAATTTATAAAAATTTAAATTTAAAAATATCGATCCAAAAATGTTTATCTTATCCTGCATTAATTCATTTTTTACTCTAATCTTACAAATAAAAAGACTGCAACATGCCAATTATTTCAAACGTTTAAAAAAATTTATTATTCATAATTATTTTAGGAATTGCAAAGAAAATGATCATTACATGTAAAAAAGCAGGATTTTAATGTGGAGGAGTTGAGTTTTCTATATGCAGTGATAACAATAATTCTTTACTCTTGGAATTAAAAAAAATTTAATCTTCTAGCATCTGTGCAATTATTAACATGAATCCTCTCTAATAATCTACACCACTTCCCCTTACTTCACTACTTTCTCTACCATCACTTCATTTCCATTAAAAAAAATAATATTCGCATAATAAAAAATCATAAAAAATTTTTGCATTTTTTTAAATTGTTCTAAACATTTCAAATATCTTTTCAAGTAAGTAAATTTTCCTGCAAAATAATTAAATCTTGAAGAAATTCTTTTTTGACATATCATAAGATCTTCGAAACATAAAATTAATTTGTTTCTTAAATAGTCATTGATCATTTTTTATTTTTCCTGAAATCTTATTAACGGTGGAGGAAATTCGTAATCTTCGTTATTAGATAAATACATATATTCTCTTGTAATATTCCTGTGAGGTTATGAATAAAAATCCCTTTGCGATTCTTAAAAAATTGGATTACAATGTTAAGAACATAATTTTTGCCTTCATATTGAACAATCATTCACAATTTAAGTGCTCAAGTTTTAAAACAAAGTTTTCGAATTAAAATTCTAAATTTTGAGATTATGTACTCTTTCGCATTATGCCTTTCTTAGGGGTCCTTTCCAGGTTAAAATTTGAATTAATAAAATTTAAAGTCGTGTCATTTAACATGGGATCTTACGGAGAGGCCTTTCGCGGGCTCCAAAAATTATTAACTGCGGCTTAAGTATACGTTGACACGTGTCGGGAAAACTGTTTCGGGGACAGAAAGGTTAACTTCAGCAAAATATGCAGAGGTGAAATATGACGAGAACTGTGTTTCGTTGACTAAGTTTTTTTTTTTTTGCAGTAGCAGGGGAAACCTTGCATAGGCACCCATCCTAGCAATCGTTCATCGGAGCAGCCGGCACCTCGACTCAGACGATTATTAGGATGGGTAGTGTCAGATTCTTACTGACTAAACCCCGCCCCCCCGTCAGCCCCCCCATGTTCTTGGAAATGCTTCTCGCATTAC
>JAWWLR010000092.1:79285201-79302327 GCA_035041075.1 Acraspis erinacei | reverse complement strand
TTCAAAAAAAAGTTTTGTGCAATGGAAAAACGAGGTCGGTAATGTAGGAATTCCACTGTGTCACATGCCCTTAAAGACATGGAAAGAAACTATACTTTGTACACAAAAAGGGCTCTCTGATTACAGATACTTAAAATACATAAATTCTAGTTTTTAATATAACGCTAAGGTGGCGCCATCAACTTGGAGAATTTTGACATTAATGAAGAATAGACCACAGTAATATAAGTAGAAAAAATATAATCGATTCCCGCTATATTACATTACTACAACCATATAGTCGATTTCTACTACACAACATTACTACCAAGGTGGAGGTTACCACTTTTCATATGAAGAATGAGTACAATCCATAGGCAGATTTATTTTCATCGCCAATGCCCTATTGAAAGGCAGTACTACGATACCTCCCGCAGTCAACGCGCAGGGTAGAAAGTGGGGGTAACGTTCGAGCGAAGTAGGCGAACTTTCAGTGCGAGATAAGAGAGATAAGCGAGTGGAACGCATACGCGGTTAGCATTTTTGCAAACTCTTATAATTTAGAAAATATTAAATTATTCAAATTATGTGCAAGTAGAATAATTGATATTTAATAAAACAAAATTCATTCATATTAAAAAGAAGCAATTTTCTTTGAATTAATACAAAAAATCTTCACTTTGATCCTTGTCTAGCAGCAATCAATCTCTTCAACTGTTTAAGAAATTATTTCTCAAATTATTAAGAAACCAAAATCACCTTATTTGTCATAATTACCTAACAAAGGTCATCGAGAATTCATTTACATGATTATTATTAAAATGTTTATAACAAAACACCTAAATATATAATTGAAAAATTTTTTAAAACCATGTGTGAAAAAAGTGGCATCAAAGATTTTCAAAATGTGCTCACTTTTTGAGTTTGTATAAAAAATAGCTGGCTAACAAACTTGTACTTTAATTTACGACACTAAAAGAGTATACCAACGGCCAATCCATTCTGTTAATTTTTTCGAAAGTTATCATGCTAACAATCTAAAAAAGCACAGACACGAACTAACAGACAGACAGACACATTCATAAAAACTTGTTTTTTCGGATTCAGGTGGTCTCAAAACGTGGATATTTGACAAAAATGGGGGGGGGTCAAATTTTACACAAATCTAATACCTTCTCTGATGAGAATGTAAAAAGTAATTTAAAATATTCCAAGAAATCTTTAAAAAATGCGAAACTTGTTGAAATCTTTCAAAAGTTATCGAGAAAGACGACTTTTTAACAAGAAATTAAATGTTTTCAAACACCAAAATTAGAGGGCTATCCTCTTATGAAACATCTGGTATTCAGCAAGAGGGAGAAATTGGACTTTCGGCACGTGTAATGTGTACAACATTTCTCTTCGAGTTGCGTGTGCAGTCGTGCTTGCCCTCGGCTACGACTCGTAATGCATGCCACACCCGACGTGAAAAATCGAATTTCTCCTGCTTGTTGAATAATATAGAATTAATTAAATTTTTTAATTCAATAATTAATTAATTGAGTTTGAATTTAATTAGTTAATTATTAAATTATTTTTTAATTTTCTACTATCTAGAATCTTCAAATTTTGAAATATAATTCGTTGAATGCATTCTTGATAGGTAATTTGATTAATTTCTTTAATTAATAAAATTATTAATTCTGCGACCTGAAATGTTCCCCAAGAAGAAAGTATTCGATACATACAATTAACCAAATTATAAAGTTGAAGACAATTCAAAATTCTCAAATTAGCTTATTTCTAAAAGTAAAATTACATTATTTTCGGACAAATTCAGAAATTTCAACAATGATTTTTAAAAATTCCCACGCGGAGAATATTTGTGTGTTAAATTTTATATAAGTTATTTCCGCTCACGGAGGACATTACGGCATTTTATTAAAATTTCATTTTCTGTCATGTAAAATGAAATAGGGTAATATTTGATATGAAAATATCAAATATTAATATAAATTCATTATAATTTAATTCTCTATTTAGTAAAAAATAATACAAGACGATAATAAAGATTATCTAACAGTTGGGTAAAATAAGTAGAACTGTATGTTCTTGCTAAAATCAGATTCGGTGTAAGGTCATCCACAACTTCACAAATCCTTACACAGATAAACGATCGCTAACGCCTAAACCTCGCGGCTCACTTAACACTTAGAATATTGAGAAAAAATCTCGGCTATAAAGTTAAAGCACGAGTACGTCAGGGCGTACAAAAAATTGCTGGTCCCCGTTTAATCGAAATTTATTATTTTAATATTTTATTAATAAACGGGTTTCTAAATACAGAGGAAGTAAATACAATCATTGGATAACTTTTCTATTACAAATTTTGTTACCTAAAAACTCCTAATTATTTAATTTTCAATATTTTGAATTTGTGCAAAATTGAACATTACAAACTTACAAATTCAATTTATAGAAACTCTATTAAATTAAATTAGGTTATAATTTAAGGAATGAAATAAAAAATGTGAATATAATCTATATATTTTAATATTTTCTGAAGTCCTACATAATTAACCGAAAATTAAAAGTGTTCAACTTTGTACGGGGGACTTGGTTTTAAGCTTCAGCCCTGACAATTTTGACGCCTCTAGCGATTCCCATTTTACCTTATTGTTGTGTAATTCCTATCATAATAACAGTGAAAATCTCTCAAAAATTCTGCAAACTATCCTTTCATTTAAGTCAATCTGTAATATGGAACGAAAATAAACTTTATATCATTTATTAAATAAAAATTTACATTCCTTTGCGTTATTTTAGATATACTGGTATAAAAATAATACAATCCTTATATCAAATAACACTTTATCTAAATGCATTAATGTCCTCCATTTACCGTAATAATTGGTTACATTTTATACAACAAAATTTTCTCTTTTTACTGAGTACACGAAAACGGCAGATTCAGATATTTTGGTATAGAAATTTTTATTTCAAACTACATAACTTCTTAATTAAAGCCTCTGATTCAGTTTTATAACCACGATTATCTCGTTTTTGACAAACTTTAGTGACAAATGGTCTTTTTTAAAATTTTAAATCGATTACCTTTGTTAGTTAATTATGACAAATAATGTGATTTTGTTTTCTTAATAATTTGAGAAATAGTTTCTTAAACAGTTGAAAGGATTGATTGCTGCTAGATAAGGATCAGAGTGAAGATTTTTTGTAATAATTCAAAGAAAATTGCTTCTTTTTAATATGAATGAATTTTGTTTTATTAATTATCAATTATTCTACTTGCACACTTGCGGCAACCGAAAAACAGCCGAGCCCCTCATTAGGGCGCCTTCTCCTCAACTTTGCTCGAACGTTACCCCCACTTTCTACTCTCCATGTTGACCCCGGAAGATTTCGTAGTACTGCCTTTCAATAGGGCGCTTGCGATGAAAATAAATCTGCCTACGGCTTGTACTCATTCTTCATATGAAAAGTGGTAACCTCCATCTTGGTAGTAATGTTGTGTAGTAGAAATCGATTATATTTTTTCTACTTATATTACTTTGGTCTATTATTCATTAATATCAAAATTCTTCAAGTTCATGGCGCCACCTCAGCGTTATATTATAAACTAGAATTTATGTATTTTAAGTATCTGTAATCAGAGAGCCATTTTTGTGTGCAAACTAAAGTTTGATTCCATGTCTTTAATGGACCTATAATACGTCTTGTGTTTGAGATTGTGACTGAAGAATATTAATTTTTCGAGTAATTCATCACGGAGTGGAGAGACTGCCAGTACTGGTAAAAAAGTTCCCTGCCGGTAGCCGCAAAAAAGTTTTCTGCCGGTACCAGCAATAAATTTCTCTGCCGGTATCGTTAAAACAAAATACTTGTAGAGCACCGAAGGCACTGTCAGACATGTTAGAGTAAGTTTATGTGATTTAGAAGGTACTTTATTATAAGGGGTCAATCCCGTACTCCTTTCCAATTTCTCGTGGGGGCGGAAGGGATCCCGGTGTTAGCGCACATAAAAATGTTCTCCAAATTCATAACTCTTTACAAAGCCTCGTGTGGTCGGAATGGAATATCTGTAACAGGTTGCATAAGTAATGTTGATCAAACTCTTTCCCTTTTCTAGGCTCTCGTGGAGGTGAGAAGGAACACATTTGACCCATCGCGTAAATAAGTTTGGCTATACCCCTACCCCTTTCCAACGTCTGATGGGGGCGGGATGGAACCTATTTGATCAGTCACAGAAATAATGTTGGTCAAACCTATTTCCCTTTCCAAGGTCTCGTGGGGGAAGTCAACCCTTTGACCGGTCAGATGGACAATTTTGTTCAAACCCTTTCTTATTTCCAAAGTCTTGTGGGGCGGGAAGGCAACCATATGGCCGGTCATAGAAATCACGTTAGTGAAACCCCGTCCCCTACCACACGTCTCCTGGAGGCAGCAAAGCAATCCTTTGACAATTTATAGGAATAATTTTGCTCAAACCCCTTCCCTATCCCACGTCACGTGAGGGCTGTAAGGCAACCCTATGACCACAGAATTAATGTTGGTCAAATCCCTTCCCCTTTCCAAGGTAAAACGCATTTCCGTTTCCAAAATCTCTTGGTGGTGAGCAGGCAACCCTATGAAAAGTCACTGAAATAATTTTAGTTATTTATTTATGATTTTCCCTTTTTCCTTAGTATTGATTGCCCCATTCTAAAATTGTGAATCTCTTCAACTATTGATTATGACTAATCACATTCAACACGACTATCCCCTAGAATTTTCTTTTCCCTATGGTTACCCCTCTATTTTGTTTCACGTTTAGAGTGCCCTTTTGTCCGATCGAGAAACTTGGTCCCCTTATGCTTAAGAACACGACTTAGAGGCAAATTAACATCAAAAGTAGGGTAGGATTATCGTTTAGACAAATATGGTTGTACGTCACCAGTAAACCCGATTTGTATGAAAGGTTAATAAACCATGTGTTAATTATTATGCTGAATTTTCATTATTTTCATTTTATTTGAGCTCAGGGATTTCTTTTACTATTACCATCAACAGCCCCGTCTACCATGAACAAGATTTTCAGGACTGATCTAGCGTAATTTTGATCCGGTATACTGCATCCGACGGAAAACTAAGTATTTTAGAATTTTTCTATGAATTGATGGTATTGTGCATTTTTAAACTTTTGAGTGACTACGGAAAGCCTGGCGCCCCAACATAATTATTTGTCCCAACAGTCAGCTCTTTAAAATAGCTTAGAGTTAATAGTGGAAAATCGGGTATATGTTCCGGTTTCAAGCAAATCCATCTTTGAGCGTTTCGTGTATGCAGCCCCTCAACCTCCACCACGGCTTCAACCACATTCGGTTCTCTGGCTTTCTGAAGCAATTATCGTGCCATGTTATATATCAGCCCCTTCCATAGTGATGAGAGGACGATACCTATTTATGATTGCACCAGCGATGCGATAAAAGTCACCCAGATTTGCAAGCTGCCGAATTGGCACAGTATTGTCCAAGAATTTGAATATAGTTTTTATGTGACCATTCCTGGCCTCTACAATCCATCTAGACTTCGTGACTAAATATGAATCATTGGCTCCCTCGGTAGAAAGCTGTCGCTGTCCAGGTGATAGAAGTGCTGGCATTTTCCATCTGATACCGAAGCGATCCAGTAGCTCTGTGACATCCCAATACCTTCTATCCATTATCATAATTTCCTTTTTCGGGAACCACTGTCTCATTCTCTCAGCATCTCTTTCAAATTCATTTAGTAGAATTATAGCGTCCTTATTTCGGCTATCCTTGTGAAAACAGTATGACTGCCGAAGAGATTGAAAGTTGGTACTTTTTGCTATATTGACATAGGTACCATCAATTTTTGCCATCACCCGTGGAGTCTGTGGCTCTGGGTTGTATAATTCCTTTTTAAATTCAGTGATATGACTTTCTATATACTGTTGTTGCGTGAGACCATGAAACCCAATAATACGAGAAACAAAGCGTTGCATTAGTGATTTCCTGACAGTGGAAATGGCAACAATTACACAAGAACATTAAAAGGTCATTCTTGCTGATGTACCTGTACCGCGTCTGAATTCCCGCAACATCACGAAGGCCTTGTAAAATACTTGCAATTGCTGTCCTGTGATCACTTATGGTCTGTTGATAGAATGCAAGTCAGGGACAAATTCTTTAGAATGAAGCCATTATCGTTCATATTTTTTCTGCAAGATGTGACAGTATCGAGGATATATATATTTTGTATAACGAAAAGGTCCACTCTACATTCCAGTGAAAGCCTCTGCAGCTATTTCATTAAGAATAGAATGATTACAATTGAAGCATATTATGCTCTGTCGCAAACGTAGTTAGTTTCGTTTTCCACTTGGCGGTTTTTATATGTTCTAAGAATTATATTATGTAGTAGTAAGTATGTTAAATGAAATACACCTCTCAGGATAGTTTGATACATGAACTGAGTTAAGCTATTGACAAGTTTCATAAACAAAGAAGAAGTTTTTTTTATTACTTGTTCGTCCGTGATGCACTTAATTTCAACGATGATCTAGATGCAAGCATATTAATTTTTTTATAATTTATTTAGGTTTTTTTACCTAACACTACACAAAAGTTTCAATTTATATTAATAGGTTATTATTAGTTTTTAGAAAGATCAGAAGTCGTCATATATATCTATATGTTACCAGCAAAATCAGATGTGGCTGGGCCCTAGTAAAAATGGTTCAACTTGAGTTCAACTTGGTTATGACTTGAGTTCGTCTCCAAGAAATCGATGTCTGGCTGCATCATGAACAAAGATTATCTTTCATGACAGGTAGAATTACCAGTTTCTTAGAGCACCGTATCAAAACTGAGAATTGCTCAAATCCACCTTTTCGACTTATGCATGTCTTGATTGGGGCCAAATCAAGACAAAACCAAGTCGAAGAAGTTTTACCGCGGCAAACCAAGATGTAGCAGATGTGGTTTAGATGCAGTTGGGAGAAACTTGACCTGAATAGAGAGTTGATAAAATAGAAATCGCAAAATAAGTTTTCGAAAACTAAGAAATGCAGAATTGAATCAACTCCTGTATATATGTAAGACATTACTCGAAATTTCCACAGAAACAGATAACGCCATTTCAACATCAGGGAGAGGAAATAAATTTCAAAGTCCTTATGTTTCACAGACAGCTATGCAACAAAATTGTTAAATCCTTAGCCAAAGAGAAAGCTTTCCTAAATTTAAAAAATGTGACGCCGCACGAGAGAATTTACCTAAGAGTCCAATTGGAATTTTTTCAGGGAAAGCATTTGTTTGGGAAACGACTCGAATTCCCAGTACCAGGTAGAAAATCAGGCGCCATGGATTTGACAGCCTCTTCCTTACATACACATGGATGCGTCGGGCGAATTTAGTAGTCTCAGCAGTCTATCAAACGTCTTAAACAAGCTGAGCGCTCCGGTTGAACAGAATGCACTTTGAAGACATTTATCATTGCTAATTTTGACTTTAGGCATATTTTTCTTTTTTCGCGTGATAGCGGAACTCATTAACAATTGAAAATACCCATAAACTCAAAATTTATTTTTGGAATCTTAGGTACGTTCTCTCGTGTGGCGTCAACTATAATGGCGTGGAAGGAGGGCATGGGTAGTAGATTTAGTTCGGTAAGAACAGTAAGAGGGAGAAGAAGAAAAGAGGTATGGTTTGAGGGTAATTAGGAAGGGGAAGTATGGAATGTGAGTGAGGTGTGGGTGAATATATAATTAACTATGTGGAGGAGGAGCATGCGAAGGAATTTCGGGTTGCAAGAGTTATTGGTGGGAAAGGTATATGACAGGTGGGTTAAGGAATACAGTTTTGGAGAAGGTAGGGATGTATAGTAGGTATATTTAGGAAGGGCCGGGAGATAAGGAACATTAATACAGTGCAGAAAAAGTAGAAGAGAAGTGAGACAGTGAGGGGTGAGCAGAAGGAAAGTTAGGGGATGGGCAGTTCTGGTGTGGATGTTTGTTGACGAGATGGGAAAGCAGAAGGCGCTAGGTTTGCAGTAGGAGAAGGATTAACCCGTCATCTTGAAGATACTACGATATTTCAATGTAAAAACCCTCAAATTAACTTACCGTTTCGGATAATAATTTAGTTTGTCGGACACTTGATTATTCTCCATGGATGGTATCGATGCTCTGGTTATGGCATCTGTTTGATAGGACGCGTATTTTTTCCTTTAATAGAAAAAGATAATATTCCTTTTTTTCAATTAATTAGTTTTTTGCAAATGTTCACACAAGTTTGAAAAAAAATGTTTAATAACGAAATTTTTGCCTAAATTTTATCCAAAAATTTGCTTTTGATCTTTGAAAATTCAAGTTTTTCAGTTAAAAATTCTTTTTTTTTTAACTGAAAATTTAACGATTCCATTTTTCGTTGCATATTTATATTTTTTGATTAAAAACAAAACATTTTTTCACATGTTCAAAAATATCTAAATTATGCAAACTTTTGTTGAAATTTTTTATTATCCATCACTAGAAATCAAATCAGGAACTTTTTTGGAATATAGAAATAAAATAATGTGATTAAAATTTGTTTTTTAATTCCAAATAGGGAAAAGTGTCAACAGATGTGCGTGTAGCTTTGCGAAAAGAGCAAATTTGCTATTTTGACTTTATTTTTATCTTTTTTCGAATTTTTACAAAAATTACCATTTTTATTTTTCATCTAAAGAGTTCCTCGGCAGATCTAATATCTAAATTTAGACGAGTCATGAAAAAAACAGTTGAGATTATTAAAAGAAGACGGAGTTAAAGAAAAAGATTGGGAAAGAATGTGTTTGAATCAATGATTACATTTTAACTGATTTTAAAATTCGGATCTTAAGAATTGATCCCAAAGAACTTAATATATTATGAATTAATAATACAGAATAATAAAAAAAAGATTACTATGATTTCAACTTGTAAATAAACATTTTAATTCAATTGAAAAAATATTTTAAAAGGCATGTTTTTCTTTTACTGAAGGAATTCAAGCTTTTAGAGACTATACAAGGAATTCAGGACATTCTAGGATTTCCAAAGTTTTAGCGGTGTTCCATAGCATTTGCGTAATTCAAGAAATTCGGAGGATTCAGGAATTCAGTACATAAGAAAAAGTCAGCGAACTCAGAATAACCAAGAAATCCAAAATACTCCAGAAATTCAGAAAATTAAAATGATTCAAGGATTTCGGGGAATTAAAGAAATTTTCAGTGATTTCATAGTGTTAAATAAAATCAATAAATTCATGGAATTAAAAGAATTATCAGGATTCAGGGAAATTATATAAATAGTTCAATTCAGGGAAAAAAAGGTTTTTATTAAAACAAAAACTTGTATTTTTAGGAACAACAAGAGATTTCCACCAAACGGGACAAGTGCTTAAACTACAAAAAGAAATTTTCAAGACAAAATAAAATTTACCAATAACTGTTTATATTTGAAATTTATTTATTTTTAATGTCATAAATATAATTGAACTAAGAATCTTGAAAAAATTGAAGATAAAATAAAATATTGGATAAGTTGCCGGAAATCTGTATAGGGCAAAAAATAAGTGCAATCTTTAGAAATTTACCTTTTGGTTTCAATTTTTTCAAATGCTTTTAAATTTTCTATAATTTTTGAAATTTATTTAAAACTGCTTTATACCTATCTAAAATTATTCTCAACTTTTAAAAGTTTTAAAAAATCTTTCGAAACATAAACAATTGCCTTAAAGTGTTTCAGATTAATTTATGACAGTTTTAAAAATCTTTTCGAATCCTTCCAGTTCTTTTTAAATATTTTCTTGAAATCAATTCTTTATCAGAAAAAAACACAAAATTTTCTCTTATAAACGTTAAAAAACTTTTCATTTTCTTAAAATCTTTCAAAATACATCTAAAAGGTGCGAATTTTCAACAAAACATGTTCATCCTAAGGTCAAAAGACAATTTTTTCAACCATTGTATTTTTCACCTAAACATCTTAAATTTTTTCTGAAAAAGAGGTATTTACAAAAAAAAAGATAAATTTTTTTTCTAAATCAGTTGAATTGGAAGAAAGTAGTAGAACCTTTAACGCAAACTAGGTTTTGAAACAATTAAAAAAATATTTATATCAAAACCGATGAATTTTTGAACCAGAAAAGCAAATTTTCAAAAAATGAGTTCAATTTTCAATCAAAAAAGATTTTTCAGTAAAGAAATTTTACGGAATTTAAATTCAAGCGGAAAAGAAATTTTTGACAGAAGATAAAAATTATCATGTTGATTTGGTATGCGGAAGTGTTTCGAAATTCAAGTGCAACGTTTGAATATGACATTAACCCACATAGAAAGTCAAATAAAAGCCTGTAATATTTCTTATCACTCGAAAATTCTTAAATTTCTGAATATCATTTAAAGTCACTCGAATTATTTAGAATTTTTTTACAAATCTTTTTTTAATATTTTTTAATATTCTAATAAAATTAAATGCTCGAAAACACAATCGTCACAATTTTTTGTATTAATTTTGGAAAAGTTCAACTCAATTGAAACCTTTCAAGATGCTTCAAAACCTTCTGCATTTTCAGTACGAAATATTTAAAAATCTAAAACTTGTTTTATTTATTTATTTTTTAATTCTAATCGTTCTTTAAATGCATTCCACATTTTAAATAATTTCCTTCAAATACTTCAGATTCATTTCCAAATTGATTCAAAATCATTATACAAAAAGATTAATTTGCCAGTAAGAAAATTAGTATTCGATACGAATTTCAAACTAACATCTTGAATATTCCACCAAACATATAATATTTGATAAATAAATTAAAAAATATTTTCAATTTTTATCGAAAAAGATTTGAGTTTATCCAAAAAGATGAAGTTTTGAGAAAATAGTTGGATCCACCGTCACATACAATTTTAATTTTAATCCAGACATTTCAAATTTATATAGTAAAAGAAAAGAGCAAATTTTTACCAAGTGAGATACAATTTCAAATCAATCAGATGAATGTTGAACAAAATTGTTGAATTTGCAATCGAAGGAGATTTTTCAGTCCAAAAAAAAGAAAAAATGTCAGAAAATTTTCTATGAAGGAAAAACTCATTTTCAATATAAAAGAAAAATTTGGAATTACTATTTATTCTTTAATTTAAATATTTTCTTTGGTTATTGGCATTAAAGTTGTTTAAATATAATTTTCTTAGGTTTCTCGAGAAAACTCAACAAGATTTTTGAAGATTTCAGATATATAATGATGAAATTTGATGAAATTAAAAAAAAAACCACAATGTTTTAAATTATTTTTCATTTATTCAAAATTTTCAAAAAATATTTCGAAAATATTTTTATTCTCTTGAAACGAGATGACTGAAAAATTCACAAAAATCTAATTTCTGACCTTGCGCAACAACCTAATTAAAAAATTTGCACATAATAAGATTCCAAAAATTACAAAATTGTCGAAACACAAAAGTCCCAAACTTAAACAAAATAAAGCGTTGGTTTTTAATAAATATCATTCGCAAAATTGTATAAATAACTAAATTTAATAACACGTGTTCCTGGAACGAAAAAAGAAATTTCTCCCTAAACTTTCTCCAAGCCTGGTAACATTTTCCCAATAATTTTGAGATTAAATTTCTTCCAAAAATTATAGATTTTCATGTGCAGTAGTTTCATTTTTTGCTAAAAATTTATTTTTTTACCAAAACAGCGAATTAAAAAAATAATAATATTTCAATTTTCCAATTAACTTAATTTTGAATTTACGAATAATGTCCTGGGTAAATAAAACATTACATAGCCTTACGATAAGAATATCGTGATTTGAAAAAATTATTACCACGTACAATCATATACGTTATTTCTGCGGTAATCAAATAAAAATAATGATTGCATCAATTAAAAAAAAATTGTAATCTTTAAAAAAATTAGAAAGGTTTTCTAAAATTTCCAAAAATAATCTGAGAGTAAACATATAAGAAAATGACTTTGATTCAAATATGACAAATTATCCAGATAATCTGATGCAGCTGACAATGGTCTAGAATTAAGCCTTTCTTCTATTGGACAAAGGATGTTGACAACTCTTCTATAGTAAGTTTATGATCACCAATTATCCGACGCAGGTGATGTTTTACACTATTAAGACCTGCTTCCCATAGACCTTCGAATTTAAGGAAAGCAGAAGGGTTAAAATGCCAGTTTACATTTTCGTCTGTAAAAAAAATTTCATAGCGTATCATTTGCTTTTAGGTTTAGAAATCTTCTTTTTAATTCCTTATCAGCACCTTGAAAATTGAGACCGTTTTCTAAATTTAAATTTACGGCTCTATAGACAAGGCATAGAAACAGAGCTATATATATGCTTTATGGGCACCCCAGCGTCAAAATTTCTTATTGTAAATGAATAGAAAATAAAAATAAGAAAATTGATATTCCAAAAAAACAGGAAAAAATGGTGATTTCACACAAAAATTCATATATATATATATATATATATTTTTTTTTATTATTGAGAAGGCTCAAAGTTCACCTGAGTTAACTTCTCAGGTTCTAACTTTTAAGAAAAAAAAAGAACCTGGAAGTCTCTTACAAAAAAGGTATTTATTTGTAGAAATGAAGGTAGGAATTTTGAAAAAAAATGAACTTCATGTTCTTGCCAAAATGTGAACAAATATTTATTCTGCGAAGAAAACTTTTACATCGTTTTGTTCCAAATATTGTAGAAAACTGTAAAAAGCATGTATAATAATGTATTATAAAACTTTACTATTCATAACCCGCAAAATCTTCGCAAATCATGTAGCTGTTGTGGTCGCAAACAGGACGAATACAACTACCGCAAAATTTTCTTCTCTTTTGATCATTTAATCTGGGATAAAATGCCCATATATTTTGTGAATTATATTGTACTCGCTCCAAACTATTTTCAGAGGATTCATCTTTTCTGAACATCTGAAGTCGAAAAACAAAGTAAAAAAATCACTAAAAATTTCGAAAGTCAAGCAAACGCGGCACACTGGGGTGCAGGTGATCCCACTCGATTTCGAACGACTGACAGTCGAAGACTGATGGTTTGAGCAAAACGCTGCTGCACTGTTGGCACGTTGGCAAGATCGAACTTCAGCCAGATGTCGCACTAGACCCGCTTTTTCTACATTTAGGTACTTAAAACCAATGAAGTATAGCCCTGCGTAATCGATACCAGTATGCTCAAAAGCTCAAATCTAGTAACTCTATGCTCAAAAGCTCAAATCTAGTAACTCTAGCATAAGGGATTTCACGTATCATTTGAGAAGGGACTTTGGTTTTTTCTCAAACACAAGCAATGTATGTATTTATAATACTTCGAGCAGTATAATTTGTTTTAAAAATCCAGCAATTTTTCCTGAGCACTGTTATAGTTTGTTGTTGATCCCCGTGCAAGGTTCTCTGTTCAACTTGTTCTATTAAAAATTCCCAGGCTCGAGTTTTTGGTCAAATGATTGGGTACTTGGCATCGTGGAAAAAAGGAGCATTTTCAAGGCGAACTTTTACTCGAATAAAGTCCGTCACTGTCTAAAAAAGGGCATAAGCACTTTGGTGGTTTCGAAAGCTTATGTGAACTTTTATGTTTAAGCAACTTAATTTCCGCTGAAAAATGTTGCCCTTGCATATATTAAATCAACAAAAATTTTGCTCTATTTAATATATTGATGGAAATAAAATATTGCTTTAATTTATTCGAGCATCTAGAAATGCGATATGTAAAGCGGAGACAATAAGATATGAATAAACAATTTTGGCCACGTTGAAACTCTTTCAACAAGTTTGCCAATTGGTGAAGGCTCAATTTTAGCGAAATTTAGTTTAACCTCTAAAAGGTTACTTAGAACCTTTTTATTTTTGAAGCAGGTATATGTGTACTTTGACTCTCATTTTCTAGTATTTCAAAAGAACTGAGATCAATTAATTTGGTGTGAGACCACGACAGAGAAAATGTACATGATTCAAGGCATGGGAACGTGATTCCATTTAGCCTCCGGAATCAAAGTGTAAATTGAAGCCACTTCGGAAAGGTTAATCGATTTCACTACCATTTGAGCCAACAAATAGAGCTACTATTCTTTAGGTAGCAATTTCGATGTTTTGAATGTTGATTATAAACAGAAAAGTATTAGTTGAAGAAATCAACAAATATTAGAAGTATTAGAGAAGTTTTAGATTTTGTACACCGCCGTAAGTCCAGGACAGATTTAGCATCGTCCTTACACTCTACTAGCAATGCAGTGACATTAGTCGACCATTTTCTAAGAGGATGTCCTACTCTTGCTAAATGCTCAATGAGTTCCTTTTGTAAATGTAGAGCTTATTTTAGAGTATCTGCTCTGAATAAAACGTCATCGACTTTGAAATCCTTTCTAAGAATTTCGCTAGCTTCAGGGTAATAACTAACTTTATCTTCGGTTAATAATAATTTAATGATTTTTCTGAAGAAGTAGGACTGGACACGTTAAAAACTACACTTACACGAGCCGAAATATTTACTTCGCGCACAACCTAATGATGAGGCAAATAAACCGGAGAACACCTCAGAAGAGATGTTTTGCCTGAATTTTAAGTCTGACGCATATGACCTAAATTTTCTTATTCGTCGAGAAAAGTTTTATAACTTTTTGAAAATCAGGATTTCTAGATAATCGGCGTTCAACGCCATCGAGCAGAGATAATCGTCGTGTGAAAGGTTAACCTAGAGAATCAGAAGATTCCTCTTTAGGCGGAAGCCATCCCACATGACGGGCGTCTTTTGTACACCAATGCGTTTTCATAAAATTATTTTCTCAACGTTGTTCCTCATATGTTAACACTGATTATTGAGAAACTTGCTCAACCTCCCAAAAATGTTCTAAATCAAAGCTCATATCCTGTTGAGTAGACATTTTATTTATTTTAATGTGGGATTCGTTTTGAGAATTTTCTATAATTAGATATAGAAAAATCCATGAAAAAATTGTGTTCTGTGCTGTAAGAGAACCAGGAGGTCCTTTACATAACCCTGGAAAAAGGAACGAGCCATAATAATCTGCACTTATCATCAGATAAGGAGTAGGGCATGATTCGTTTTTACGATTCATAGATGCGATACATAGCTTGACTCGAAATCTTGAAACCACAATCGCAACATTCCGGTGACAGTTAATTTTGTATTCACAGGAAAACGCTTAGGATAAAAATATTGCACCAAATATTTGGGTGTTTGTGGTCCTAACTTCCGAAGCCTATATTTTTTCTAATTTAAAAAAAATTAATTTTTATTTTATTTTTATTACATTTGACAATAAATGACTAAGGTGAGAAGGTAAACCCTCAATGGGGGTTGTATCGCTCCGATGATTATCTGGCACTACAATATTGAAATTGTACTGAAACAAATCTTGTATCTGAAGGGCAGGACGACCTTACATCTATTATATCTTATATGCTGTCATACGGGAGTCAGAGTTTTCGGTGGATCGCTTACAAAAAGATTCTAAAGTAGGAACTCCAGTATCAAGAAATTTAGCGAAATCGTCATACGTAGGACCACAACACTTAGCCATGGAATTTGTATGCAATATATTTACGAGAAAGTAAACTAAAATGTGATCCCACTCGTCACAAGGGCTTCCTAAATTTTTAAGATTCATAAGGGCTGCTTTCTTTGTATCTCAAAAAAATTTTAGTTCCCTGAAGGAATCTTTCAGAAGACTAGATAGAAAGGGAAATGAATAAAGATTAGAATTAATTAGAGCCTTTTCGTTGTCCTAACACGACTTCAACGTGTTCCCGGCTCCCTCAAAATTTTCATCTCATTCCGTAATCATGAAAAACAATTTGAGACGTATTAGCATTTCGAGTAGCATTAATACAGGAACAGTTATATTCCGAACGCAAGATTCTGAATGTTCCTAAACCAAACCATGAATTATCACATTAAAGAAATCTAAGGCTTTAAAAAATTCCTTCTCTGGAGAAATAAATTCATTGTTTACCAAATAGTCGATCTTACACTTATCTGTGTGTAAAGAAATGGCTGTGGCTGAGATCCGCAGTTCTATCTGCTTACATGTTTTGCAAGTAATTTGGATATCTCAGGGATATCCTGGATATACCTGGGACGTTTTCGGAATATGTAAATGTCCCAAGTAGAATATAGAAAATCAATTTATTTCCTACTTGGGACATTCTAATATCCGATAAACGTCCCAGGGATATCCTGGATATCCTAAGGATATCCCAAATTACTGCCTTGTGGGATATCCGACGGGATATCTCGGGAATATGTTTGGGATAATTTGGGAGATAAATGGGATTAAATGGGATATCCCGGTATATCCTATTGCTGCGAGGGTACTGATGTTATATATAATATATTATTATATAATGCAAACGAAATTGTTGAGGTCACCTTCACATGGCGTTAAGGAATAACAAACTACTCCGAGATGTTGCTGCAGCTAGAAAATCTAAATAAAATTCAAGTTTAGACAATTCTATAACTCTCGTGTGGACTGAATCTTCGTAGAAGAATTAGTTTTTAAACAGAACAGAAAAATGGAGGCTGAACATCCCAGGGATATCCTGGATATCCTAAGGATATCTTAATTTCCACATTGCGGGATATCGGACGGGTTATCCCTGGAATATCCTTGAGACCAGCTGGGAGATAAATGTGATCAAATGGGATATTAATGGGGTAATAATGGAGCCTCTATATTTCGACTCGGGATGTCACGTATAATGGCCAAAAAATGACACGCAATATCTGGAAATTCAGTAAGCACTTCTACTTTCATACGATGTGTCCAAGAAACAAATTTTGCCCTACCAACATAAAAATTGTGATTTGAAAAGAGATCTCTTTTTCCTGAAAAAGCAAAAAAAAAGTGTTTGACAAAAATACAAAACAAAATGAAAAATAAATGACTTCGTTCGTTGCCTTATCATTTCCTTTCCTCTTTTTTCTTTTTTTTATGGTTTTTTCTTTTTCAGGAAAAACACATTTTTCAAATTGGAATTGAAGTATTTTATAGTGGCCCGAGTCGAAATATAGATTCTCTGTCAATCCTCCATAGTACTAAATAAATTCTCTGTTGATGCTACTCAGTCCTCG
>JAWWLR010000092.1:79263719-79273795 GCA_035041075.1 Acraspis erinacei | reverse complement strand
GCATACCCAAGCGGCCCTCGCGGGCCCGCGGCCCACCGGGAATTCTCCCAAACTCCCGAATGGCCAGTCCGCCCCTGTGCCATCGTCTAGCCAAGACTTGGCGAACGAGTACTGGAGTAGGACTGGTGTGCGTGTGTGTGTATGTGTGTGTATATATATATATATATGTATATATGTATATATGTATATATGTCTTTACATTTTGAACTGGAGAATTCTAAGGGAATTATGGCCTGCTTCTCCGATGCAAACTATCAACATATGTTATACATAATAGTAATTCTTTTAGTTTTAATCAATTTTTCACCGAATTCTAAGATATTTAATTTTTTCCAATTTAAAAGAAATTCTAACTCAAACAAAAATTAAATTTGTCAATTTTAGCTTTTATTTGCCAAAGTAAAAAAAAAGTTGACCATGTTGCACCTATAATACCAAAAGCAGTTCATAAAAATTACCATGCTTTTCATATTCACAGAAAAAAAACTTTTATTTGTCAAAGTAAAAAAAAAAGTTGACCATGTTGTACCTAGGACAATTTTTTATTTCAAAAAGTCATTACATCTTTTTCTTTGTAATAACAATACGTAGCACCTAAACAAACGTCGGCTTAACTCTGCCTAATCTTCATGTCTAGTACTGCGCCAGTGCTGGCTGCCAGTACTGCCCGCCAGCACTGGTGCAGTACTGAAAGCCAGTACCGAACATAGTTATCATCCCAAGTTCCTGCCAGCACTACGCCAGTACTGGCGGTTATTAATGCGCCGACGCTGCCAGTGTTGGCGCAATACTGCACCAGTAGTCAATTTCCCAATTGACCAAAACGACACAAGATATGAAAAAAGTTGTTTAAAAAACCTGTATCTTTTCAAGATTTTTACGAAAGTATGTATAAACCAAAAAGGACTTAATTTAATAGTTGCAACAACGTTTTGACGGAAAAATGATGAAGTAAGTTTGAAAAAATGGAGAGTATCAATTATTAAAAAAAATGTCAATTTGGAAAAAAACTTTCACGTAAAGTTCTTGAAACTGTTATTTTATGTTCTTCTTTACTTTTTTATGATACCATAAAATTGTATTTTGAGAAAGAAAAAATTATTCTTAATGGATTTTATACATTCTTTCGGAAAACATTTGTCGTATCTTGTATCGTTTTGGCAAAAAAAACGTTAATTTTCGTTTTTAGACAAAAAAATACTCTCTTCTCACCAAGGCGCGGATACGCAGGGCAGAATATCATGAATAATTTTACATCATAATGAATCTAAAAAAAATTTAAAGGAAAAAATGTGGAAATATTCAATGAAATGTTCAATTTAAAAATTCAATATTTTTTTCCTTTCTACCGGGCTTTTCCTCTTCCGCAGTTCGTTGGAAGTTCCAACGAACTTCGGAAGATGAAAAGCCCGGAAAATCCCATATTGTGGGAGATTATCAGATTCTTTAAAAAGATTCTTCAATTTTTTATATTTTATTCAAACTGAACATTATATTTGACTCGTTCCCTCCTCTATGTAACAATTAATTCGTAATCAAATGGTTTGACTCCTCCCCCTCCCCTCTAACCTTCACTTATTTTACGTAATTTTTTTAAAATATTTTCAGTTATGTCTTATTAAATACAATGTAGTAAATTTACTTACTTACTACTATAAATAATAGAGTGAAGCTGAGAGTAAGTCTATTATTAGGAAAAACAATTACGAGTACTTTGGCGACTCTGCAGGCCATTTCTGGTAACTGTGTCTGAACTTAAAATCCCTCCCGTATATGGGACATTCTTTTACAAATCGTACGGATTTGGACAAAAAAAATTGTCATCTCTCCAAATCTTGTCAAATTTTTTTAATGAAGTTCTTTCGGTATATAAATAGACACGTATACGAGGTTTTTGTTAAAAAAAATTTTTTTTCGGAAATACGTCCATTGAAAATTTTAATGCTTTGTCCCATTCTGTTACATGTTAAATTCATTATCTCTGATTCTACTAATGATATCGTCAGGATTCTTTTTTTATTTTAAAGGTAATAATATCAGCTTCCAGTCACGTGGAAGTTGTACCTTCAACTTAAGTTTCCTTAAGAATAATAACAATTTAATTGTTTAAACAATATTATCATAATGCTAACCACAGCGAAATCGATTGAAAGAATTACTATCGTATTTGTTATGTTCTTAGCTACAAAACCCTTTTTTCAGAAAGATGGGGCCGTTACTAGTTAAAATGTGAGAAAATAATTTCAACTGCACTTCACGTAACGCGGGCGGCACGCTCGAGTACTGAGCGCATAAAGCTTTATTAGAGTCACTGTCACGCTGTCGTTAATTTTGTCTTTCGAAATCATGGTTTATGTGTATTTTAACTAATAAAAAAACTTAGACAAGTACATGTGTTGAATATAAACATGTGTTTAGCGATTGTTTAAATTTTACTAAACGTTACCGGGCGATTTAACCTTAAAACGGAAAAAGGTAAGTTCAAAAAGGATGAAACAGATTTGGGTTGAAGGATATTTATGTATTCATACATATACGTTTATTCCACTGTTTTACGCCTGTACAATATTATTTTATACAAACGAAGTACGCACCATTAATGTGATTATATAATCAAATCTGGTAAAATAAATCCTATTAATCCTGTATCGAAGGATAACTTATTTCCAACACCATATATAATAGCAAGACTCTGATGATTGAAAATTCAATAGTGCCATTGGAATTTAAAGATCGAAAGATTATTTAAGAAATGATTTTAATTACGATACCGTCACACAACGTTAAAAGTTCCTTCTTTCGTTAGAATATTGTACAAGAATATTATACGTTCATGTAATATTTGACAAAATTTACAACAATACATAATTATTTTATGATTGTCACTTCAGTGAAATGTTCCTGTGAAGAAAAATGCTTTAATTTTGCTTTTGTTTGTGTGATAGGTATGATGCTATGGTATGATAACGTTCTTTTCACTGTTACAGCTTTTTGAAATCTTGCTTGTAATTTCTTTTCTTCTTCATCATACTCTTTACTTGCAACAAATTCTAATGAAATATTAGGAAGAGCTTCAGTTGCCCACTGGAATAACTCTTTTGGTGTTTGAATTGGATTTCCTACTCTTTGGAGGCTTGTTCTGGCAGCTAACCTTTTCAATGTCCCTCCTAAACCGTCGCATGCACCTTTGCCGTGGGACGTTGGAAAGAAGTGCCATTCTGCTGCTATACCAAAGTCTTGATGATTAATAAGATTTGCAAAATTTTTTCTGTTCATATATTGAGCACTCGCTTCATCAGGGAAATAAATAATTTTTTTGACTTTACTCAAGTTTTTTTTTCAAAAAATTTACCAAATGTTTTTGGAACACGTAAACTGCTACTGTATCGTGGTGCAAGCAGTCTTAAATTATTATAAAACTTTTCATTTTAAGTTCCAAATTATGCTTGTAGTAGATGGCAAATGGGTGAACTCTGGCTTGATTATTATTCCAGTGAATGCCTTGCACTGAATCTTGAATAAAAAAAGCGTAATTTTCAGAAAAATCACACCTAACAATACATTCACTTTCAAGAAGTTCTTCCTTTTTAATACTAACAAAAAGATTATGCTTTTTGACAAGAAATGAATGAAGAAGCAATTTTTCTAAACCAATCTGCATTTTTTCTAAATATTCATCTACTGGGGATATTATTATTTGCAAAGATGCTCTGTCAACGTTTGTCCACTGTCTGTAAGTGATTTCTTCAATATCATTCTCATTAAAAAGGCTTTCTAATCCATCTATCAAATTTTGTGCACCAGGGCATGCAGTGCATTTTCTAAAGTAACAATCGGATTCCGCGTCCGAGCAAATCATCCTTTTCAAGCAATCGTGATAAGTTTTTATATGATTTGGGGATTCAGATGTGAGGTGTTTTATATTAGACCCTTCAAGTAATAATTTTACATTTTCATGAATTCCACAATCGCATACAGAATGTGTACCACTTGCACCTGCCAACACACAATGTTTCGGGCGCGAAGATGCAAATTTTGAAAAACTACACTTGAATTTAGGAAATTTTTCAGTATATAATTGATAAATTTCTCTTAAATTTAATAACAGTAATCTTTTCTGTACATGAATGCGTTGGCCATTTTTCTTCACAGAAATGAAATCTTTTCTACCTGGCATCATTCGGCTATTGTCATCAAGCTCATAAAAACTAATCACTGAATCAATTACATGTTTGTCAAAGGACGGATGGCTTTTAGGAGAAGGTGTACATAAAATACCAATTTCATTCACAGTTTGTTTTGCTACAGTGATCATATGAGTTGTGGCAGCAGGAAAATGCTGTGCGATTTTTCTAAAAGACCAGTCTTTAAAAATAGTCAAAATTCTCATTTTTGTTTCACGTTCTTCAGTGGAATTAAAGGTGTCTTTCAAAATTTGCAAAACATTATTTCCATCATTCTCCTCTACACTAACATCACTCACACTACTAGCACCGTGAAAATTGACAATTTCTTACGACACGTGTCACAAATTCTCTGCTCAAGAGACTCTTCTGTTACGGGCTTATTTAATGCCAACAAATAATCTCTTCGTACTTTTCTGAGACTTTTTATATTTTAAATCTTCGGATGAGGAGATAAACCGAAAGGATTGAAACATCTATCCTTTCGAATTTTTGGTAGTACCGATGATAGTGGTAGTTGTGACATTTTCTAAGGCGTAAATTTTCCTAACTTGTGATGGAAGCTTTCCTTGGACTCGATGGCTAAGCAACGCAGTTAGGACTGGCACCAGGGAGGCTTTGTTTATGGAAGTGGGACTTAGAATAAACATTGACGTATCCAGCGTGGAGGTCCCAATGCGGACATACCATGTAATCGAGGACCAAGTCGAGAGCACTATTCGGACCATGCTGCTCAGATATTTTACTTTTATGAATAAATACTTTTCTATCAAACAAAATTCTTGTTGAATATTTTTATCCCTGACACTTGATTTTTCTTACCCACTTTTAAAAATAAAAAATCTGAAAATGAAAATGTGTGCTCGTACTACGCTTTTTCGAAGTGAAAACTGTGTAAGCAGTTCAAGACTAAATGTTCAGGCACGCTCCTAGACGTTTCAACTCGTAGCGCGCTGCCCGCCCTACGTGAAACGCAGTTGAAATTACTTTCTTACTTTTTAACTAGAAACGGCCCCATATTTCTGAAAAAAGGGTTTTGTAGCTAAAAACATAACAAATACGATAGTAATTTTTTCAATCGATTTCGTTGTGGTTAACATTATGATAATATTGTTTAAACAATTAAATTGTTATTATTCTTAACGAAACTTAAGTTGAAGGTACAACTTTCACGTGACTGGAAGCTGATATTATTACCTTTAAAATAAAAAAAAGAATCCTAACGATATCATTAGTAGAACCAGAGAAAATGAATTTGTTATGTAACAGAATGGTGTAGACCGTTAAAATTCACAATGGACGTATTTCCAGAAAAAAATTTTTTTTAACAAAAACCTCGGATAAGTGTCCTTTTATTTTCGGTATAGACTCCAAAAAAAAATTTTGGGACCAATCAAAATTGTCAAGTTAAAAAGGTGTTCGATTTGTAAAAAAATGTCCCATATATGGTTAGAATAGAATATTGCTGAAGGAAAAACCCTCAAACGGGGGCGAAACAACCGTGCCAAAAGTTGAATGGGAATGACATTGACACCAGCAAGCTACCAAAAAGTTGTAGATGCGGTTCAAAACGATCAATCGCGCCGAACACCTACCAGTAGGTCTGATTTATGGCACGCATGCACACTGTCAAGTGACAGAAGCATCCAGAGATTTATCACGTTTCAAACAAGTCTTTGCGAAATGAAGCTGCCTAACTCTCGAACACTGGATACGAACGCAGAGCGCATCCCAACCGCTGAACGATCAAGCCGCAGAAAAATAGGAGGCAACAGAATAAGCGCTTTCAGAAAAATATAGGTCCCAAGATCTGGCTATCTATCTATCTGGATATCCTGAAGTAGTCGGGCGATGGATCAAAAAACCAAAAGACCTTTGCAAGAAATAAACAAGATGATTGGATGGGCAAGACAGAATGCACTCCGTGTTTCAGTATGTAGATGACTACATAACACATAGAATGCTCACAAAAAGGGTGAGAAATTTAGCTCAGGAACTGAGGATCTGCTATTACGTACTGATCAATGTAAAGCTGCTAAGAATCAAGAAGCAAATGGTTGACAAAATACGAGTGTTATCTGTTGCAAGGAGAAGTACAGAGAAGAGGGTGAATTGGAGAATTAGGGTAAACAATAATTTTTCCGCTGCTGGACCAGATGACATGTGAAACTTCTACTGAATGAAGTATACTTCTATGCACTAACATGTGGCCTGCGTTTGGTAGGTATTAGCATGCACTATACTCCTACCGAAAAAAGGCAACAGGTCCAACCCAGTGAATTACAGGACAATGACTTGTTTAAACACATTGTATAAGGTCTGTACAGCTATTCTAGACGACAGGGTTTTTCGAAGAATTGAGCCTGTGTAGAAAGATGTGTCCGAACTACTTGGATAGAAATAAAGAGTATCAAGGCTGCAGAGAGAACTGGCAAATTGACAGCTACATCTGCAAAGATACAGCAGCCCACCAACGCAACAAAGATTTTTTTCTTTTTACAGCCTTTGAAGAACGTAAACGTCAAGGAAATTTGCAAATTACGAACATTGACTACAAGCAAGTGTTATTTCCGTACCAAATGACTAGTTGCTTGCAGTTTTTAAAATGTACCAAATCTGTCTACTCATCGTCAATCTTCTAAGTGATGCAATGATGCTTTTGGGGTATAAAAATCAAGTATTTTGATGCTGAGAAATCAAAACTCATAATAAGCCACCTATTTTGGGCCCTTTTATCGTAAATAAGTATTTTAGGGCACTTTTTAAAACATTTTATTAACTTTCGCGAACAGTATTTGCAGCATTTATAACCAAATTTATGATAAAAATAAAGCGTGGGGCTTCTCAGTTTTTGAATAAAAAGTTACTAATTTAAAATTCATTAAAATATAGAGTTTATTTATTTCATTTTTTCTCATTCTGATAAGCTAAGAATGTACAACATTTCTGATAATGAAAAAATAAGATATGAAGAATAGAGTAGAATATGAACAATAGATCGTGTAATAAAATTTATTCATATTTTGGTAGTATTGTGAAAATAAACAAGTTGAATAAAAATCCGCAGAATAGGGCAGGGTTCGAATGGAAAAAGTGTCTTTGTTATGAAAACATATTTCTTATTATAGGATACAATCTGTTCTATATTCTGATAATCCGATATTTATAAGTCCTTGATATTCCCTATGAAGGAATAAAAATAGTAGACATCTATCATTAGGATAGATTAGAACAGATTTTAACCCTGATTCTTGAATAGAACTAAACACCACTAATAGTAACTGAATAGTATCCAGCGAAACAAAAAAGGAATCAAAATGCACACTGCTTCTTTATAGAGATTCCAATCTTCCTTTTTATATGGTGGACGTTAAATCGTTTTAACGAGCACCCTCTCCAGTCAACACTGACTTTTCCCCATAAACTATTTTATTCTCTGCCTGCAAATAACACTATTCAAAGACGTATACTTTTACGGTATTGCTTTCTCATCATGCTGAGTCACTTCACCATCAGCATTGCGAGAGATGGACAAGTGAAGTTTCGAATACATGTGAAACAGGATCGCTAATTCTGAGTATATCATTAAGCTACGACAAGTCTAGATCTCACGCGGTACCTCTACCGTGGCCTTTTTCTTGAAAAATTGTTTTGAAATTCGAAAACACTATCATGCCTAAACTTGTTCATTCAGGTCTTTCTAAACTGTGCTAAATGCAAAATCGATCGATTTACATCTTGACAAGGCACGTGAGCAAAATAGGTTTTAAAAATTTACTCTCTACATAGTTTTGAGGTTGTTCAAAATCACAATTTATTTCTATCGTGAGGAGTTTCTAGCATCTTCACAACTTCTGCCCGACTTTAAGATACTACACATTCTGCACAACATAATTATATTTTAGTATACATCCGTAATCAATATTTACTTTTTGCGTTCACCTGTACTCCATAAAAGTCAAGTTATTGGGGTGTTACAAAAGTGAAATCAATATTTTTTTAAATTACATTAGTTCTATTTTTAATTCCTCTGACATGTTCAATTTCGTACACACAATTTTGTACATTTATTCTCATTTTTTGATTCTCGGAAATCCGTCAAGTGTATTATAATCTTGTACACCAGAAAGGAAAAGTATTTTTTTACGGTTTAACGTAAATGCTGCCGTTAAAACTAACAGAGTATGTAAGTGCTCTATGAGTTGCAGGGACGTATTCACGAAAAACCGTTTGGGTAAAATACTTTCAGATTATCCAATCGAAGAATTATTATTCAAAGAATTTCTATTAAAAAATATACTTGCGGTATTTTCTGTAATCAAGCCCAAACTATGAAATATGCAAAGTCTCTTTCGGAGTGTTTCGCTATAAATTTATCGAGCATTGGCTCTTGATGTGCCAAAAGAAATCTACAAACCACGTGCGAGATATGTTAGGGATCGGTGCTCAACGCTGATGCAGTCGTTTGCAGATTTAATTACTTGAACTTCTTTGCTCGATTTGAAATATTTACGACTTGAAGCTTGAGGGAAAGTAATTGCGGGGTTCTGATTTTCTAAAAAGAAGCACGCTCAAAAATTTTTTCCAGGCAAAATATCTGTAAATTTCTTCGCGAATATTATTTCCTTTCATTTCAGACGCAGCTTACTTTCACGTGTCCATTGATGTCAAAAACCCATTTTTCCAATCGCTGACCTATGTTTTTCAGCACAGTTGAGACCATTTTTTGTTGACCAGTGTTGATTAATATTGGGAAACGGAGTGGATAGACTGCCGGTACCGGCAAAAACGTTCTATGCCGGTGCCGGAAAAAAAGTTACATGCCTGTACCAGCAATAAATTTCTCTGCCGCTATCGTTAAGAAAATACTTTTAGCATGCTGAACGTACTGTCAGACATACTAGAGTAAATTTATGAGATTTAGGAGGTATTTTGTTATAAGGGGTCAACCCCGTACTCCTTTCTAAAGTACCGTGGGGATGAAAAGGGATTTCTGTCTTAGGACACATAAAAAATGTTGGCCAAACCCATTACTCCTTGCAACGTCTCGTGTGGTCGAAATGAAACACCTGTAACTGGTCACATAAATAATGCCAGTGAAACCTCTTTCCCTTTCCAAGGTATCGTGGGTTCGGGAAGTCACGCCTTGAACGGTCACATGGACAATGTTGATAAAACCCCTTCCCATTTCCAAAGTCTCGTGGGACGGGAAGGCAACCCTATGACCGGTCTGGTGGGGATGGTGACACCCGTTTGGCCGGTCACAGAGATAATGTTGTTCAAACACCTTCCCCTTTCTAAGATATCGTGGGGGCGGAAAGGCACACCTTTTCGGCTGCTCTCATAAATATTGGTGAAGACAGCCCTGTGACTGGTCTCGGAAATAATTTTATGTACAATAACAATTAAAATAACAATTTATTAATGCAACGAAAATGTAATAAAGAATGTCGATAAAATTTTAGAATATACTATAACGTCATGTTATAATTTACCGGCAGAGAACTTTATTTCGGGTAACTGCAGAGAAGTTCTTTGCCGGTACGGGCAGAGCATCCACTGCCCTTGGGAAAATTTGATAAATTTAAGCTTTTTCTTCTGATTATTTTGGTATTTATTTAGTTAAAAAGTCAAAAATCGATATTACAAATTTTTATTAAGATATGGTGAATCATTATTCTGTTAAATGTTGGTAAATATTTCCATATTTTTTAATTTTTCAATTTTTTGTGCCAAGTGTGACTGAAGGGCAGAATCTACGGAAACATTTTTTTAATTATCTTAATAATTTAACCCATGTAGAAAATTATCGAGGAACTATTCGGGACAGGATGGACCATCCTGCCCGCTCACGTGGTACTGTCAAGATGATCTCTAATAGCGCTGAGTATA
>JAWWLR010000092.1:79007748-79018810 GCA_035041075.1 Acraspis erinacei | reverse complement strand
CACACTAATCCCCTCCCCCGCCGAGTGAGTCACGCCTATCCCGAAAGGGAAACGGCTTAATGGTGTAATTATGCTGTGGGCATACAGTAGCACTGTCATGAATGGGACTCGAAGCATTTTTGTAAACTTGATTCTGAAAAGAAACTTAATATTTGGCTACGAAATGCGCTATATAACACGAATGAACGATTGTCTCATGGGAAGCACTTGTAAAATCGCGGTGTTACGTATTAATCGCGGACTGGTGCGGGGCAACGAAGGAATCATCTTAAGTCCACTTGAAGTCGACCACACAAAGCAGTAGAGAAGTTAACACTGTCACTACTATCATCCAAACACTGTGTCACTGTAATACAAATAATGTGTCGCGATTCAATCCAACAAACACGAAAACAGAGAGAAACTTCAAGAAGAATAAGTATTGGGTGAAACTCATTCTGTGAAGAAGGAAACCCGAAGGTTACTCAAAAGAAAGGCAATAACTTGAAATAAATTATTAACACGCGGTTCTCTCCAAATTCTCAAACTTATTTCTAACTATTCATTTAGAGTGTGATCTTGAATACTTTCATTCGAGGGATCGCTGAATTAAAATTTGCCCCTAGTTTTCTAAAATTAATTTGTTTAGAAAATTTGTTTAAACAAATTATTGAAAAATTGATTTTCTTAAAATAAATTCCAGAAATCGGAATCTACGGAAAAATATGCCTGAAACAGCAAGAATTTGTTAATAAAAATATGTATTTTTACAATTGAAAGTACTATATTAGACCTATTTTTCCGTAGAATCCGATTTCTGGCATTTATTTTGCAAAAAAATCAATTTTTCAATAATTTGTTTAAACAAATTAATTTCAGAAAACTAATGGAAAATTAGAATTTTGTGCTTCAAAAAATCCCTTCGTCAATATACGCCATACCCGTATTTTTATTCATATTCTCATGTTCGTCAAAGGATTTATTCATACCGCATATTTAATTATTTAAGAATTTGTTAATAAAAGTACGTATTTTAACAATTGAAAGCACTACATAGTACTCCATAATTTGTATAGAACAAATTGTTTAAACAAATTAATTTTATAAACCTAATGGCAAATTTTAATTCAGCGATGCCTCGAACAAATATATTCAACATCACACTCTAACTGAATAGTTACAAATAAGTTTGAGAATTTGGAGAAAACCGCGAATTTGTAAGTGCTTCCTACGAGGCAATCGTTCATTCGCGTTATACAGCGCATTCCGTAGCCAAATGTCAAGTTTCTTTACAGAATCAAATTTACGAAATTGCTTCCAGTCCCATTCACGACACTGTTACTGTATGCTCACAGCATAATAGTATTGTTTAAAAGCGTCAATCTATTCATAAGTGTTTGCCGCCTACTGAGGGAATTTGGAGTAATAGATCCTTTTACAGTCTTTGAAGAGGCTCAGCCGCCTTCCCCGTCGCACCGCACCCACGCAGCAGGCCTCACCCGCTATGACGATGAAGACTGTTCTTACGATACCCTCCCGTCTAAAATATTGCAGCGAAAGTAAATAAATTCCACAAAGAAATACTTGTGCCACATATTTCTGTTACCTTGAGGCTTGGTAGGCTGCGCTTTTTGTTTACAGAGGCCTTTCAGCTTTCATTCAGTTCTTTTCTTATCGCGTTCTGAAGCATGTGCTAATAGTTAACTGCAATCACACCCTTTAGGCCTGTGTGCTGGGGGTTCTTGACCGGGGGGAGGGTGGCAATGCTACATTTTCTGAACGCACTAATTGCCCCCTACAATGTAGTACAGGCTTCATTGCGTTCGTAAATAACAGGTGATTCTTGAATAAATTTGCCGCTAAGAGTCCGGTTTTATCGCACCTTTTACCGACTGAGCACTGGAACCCGGACAGTTTTTTAATCGTCTACGTGTCAGCTTTCATTTAAACTAACTTTTATCACGTTCCCTTCTCACCTTAAAAAAAAATTCTGTGGGATCTCGGACTAATAGCCATTCCGAGAATTGACGCCGCGACGCAGGTAGGTTTAACAGGAGCTGCGCTGTATGCACGGAGTCTGCGGTTGTCATTCAGGCGAGCATTCAGGCATGAACAAACAAAAGCGGAGCGGGCTCTAACAGGTTTGTTTCCACCCATCATCGACCCCAAAACCGGCGCAATAGAAGAGTTTCACTTTAATTTCCAAAAGTTTAAAGATTTTCTCCGTCTTTCCATTACACGCAGAGGCAGAGGTAGTCACTCGAAATTTAAACACTTGCACAGATCCATATATTTATATTTCGCATTTTTGGACTATATGATCATCTTAGTACAACTTTAACGAATAATTAGACCATTTTAGAAACCTTTATTTCTTTTTCAGAAAGAGGTAAATGCATTTAAATTGAGAAAATTAAACAATGATACCAATTTGCATAAATTTAAACAGTTTACTGATCATTTCATATATACTTATATTCCTCAAGATTATATTATATTCCTATGAAAACTGACTAAAAATTGTTATAATGAGATGAACGATTAGGGGAGATTTTTTTGCATTTTTTTTGCTCTCAGATGACATATAATAGGTTTCCCAAAAAATTACCTCTAAGTTTTACACATCCACCCTCGTGATTAAAAAAGTTTTAAAAGTGTAAAAAGAAACCTTAAACAACGTTAAGATGTTTGAGAACTTTAAATGATTAATTAACACTAGCAAATTTATCCCTCTTTTAATTTCCCCCGAAAACTATCCATCCACGTAAATGTATGCAGAGGAACGTACATATACTTATATTAAACGTATCAAAAATAATAATATTCAGCAAACACTGATAGCTGTACTGATATATATGTATATATACCTGACCTTCATGATAAAAATGGTTTGGAAAGTGGGAAAACCACATTGAACAATTGTAAAGATGATTTAAATCATCTTTACAATTGTTCAATGTAATTAAATCACACTTTAAAATTTCGACTTATCATAATTCTCCCAAAAACTACCCTTCCACGCGAAATTATGCAGCGGAACTTATATATGTATATGTAAAAAGCATTAAAAATATTAAAATTCAGAAACAATTGTTACTGCATATTTTTTTCTCTTTTTTTTCTCATGACATTTAATAAAATCCCCAAAATCTAACCCTAAATCATACATGCCTAGCCCTGGCGATCAAAAAATGGTTTAAAAGTGGGAAAATGACCTTAAACAATGTAAAGATGATTTAGAACTCAAAATTAATTACTTGAACTTTGAAAATTTCACCCTCATTATAAACTTTAAAAAAATACCCTTCTACGTTAGTGGATATTTTTTTCTTTTCACATACATTTTATAGTATTTTGGAAAAATTATAATGAGGGGGAAATGCTCAATGTGAAGTAATTAATTTGGAGTTCTAAATCATCTTTACAGTGTTCAAGGTGATTTTCCATCTTTTAAAACGTTTTTGATCACGACGTGCAGATATGTAAGGCTCAGGTGTAGTTTTTGGGGCACGTATTATATATCCTGGGAGAACAAAAAAAAAAGAAAAAAACATCCACTAACAATGTTTTCTGAATTTAATTATTTATAATGCTTTTTATATATCTATAAAAATTCCGCTACATACCTTCGCGTGGAAGGGTAGTTTCTTGGAAGAATTATAATGAGGCGAAATTTTCAAATGTCAATTAATTACTTGGAAGTTCTAAATCATCTTTACATTTTGAAGGTGTTTTGCCTACTTTTAAAACGTTTTTGATGACAAGGGGAGACATGTGTGACTCAGGGGTATGTAAGTTCCGCTGCATACATTGTTCAATGTGGTTCTCTCACTATAAGTAGGGTAGGTATATATGACTCAGGGATAGTTTTTTGGGACACGTATTATACTTTATCGAAGAGCAAAAAAGAGCAAAAAGTATAGGATTACAGTGTTTCCTGAATATTGTTATTTTTGATGCGTTTAATTTAAGTATATGTAAGTTCCGCTACATACATTTACGTGGAAGGGTAGGTTTCGGAGGAAATTATAGGAGTGATAAATTTTGGAGTGTTTAGTAATTAATTTAAAGTTCTGAAACATCTTTACGTTCTTTAGGGAGTATTTTTCCACTTTCAGAACGATTTTGATCACGAGGGGTAGGTGTGTATAACTTAGGGGTATGTTTTGGGAAACGTATTAAATGTCATCGGAGATCAAAAAACAAAGCAATAAAATCTACCCTAATCGTTCATCTCATTATAATAATTTTTAGTGAGTTTTCATAGGTGGTCCGCTTTACGGGCACATTCTCTTTGTGCACTGCGCGCGCAACTGTTGGTTCTCGCTCTTTATAATGTAGTTACCTCGCGCTTCGCGGTCGGTCTTTGTACATTCTCCACACTTGTGCACATATTCTTTCAATCTAAAGGTCATAGCATCGACAACAGTAATTGGCTGATAATGAATTCTCTTTTGTTAAAGCTCCGTCCCCTAAACTTGTATATCATTCCCATACATGTATATTATTACAATTCATAACCTGCATTGGTAATAAAACAGACGTAGTTTCATTGTATTGTTTAAAAAATGCGCATTATTTAAAAAAATTGTTGTTGCTAAACGTTTTATTGTAACTTGTGCAATTTTTCAAAACTGAATTTGCTCATTTGCGATTTTATTTTTACGACTTAAACGTACAGATACGATCTACATATCAGCCTTACAGTTTTTAACTTCTAAATTATATTTCTAACCTCAGTGACCCTACTTAGTCGATTGAATTTTCTACCTCATCGTGTTCTACATCGCAGTTGTGGTATCCTATTGCTTCATCTCCTAATAATCTTTGATTTTCCTTTATTTTTTTAAGCTTTCAACATTTGAATTTTCGATTTTTCAAGAAAATTCAAAAAGTTTTTATGACAATCTTGTAGAGCATTCAAAAAGCAAAATTTTTCTTCTCTTGACTGTTTTTCATATTGCGCGTTATTTGGCTTAAAATTTTAATTTTCGGGTGTTTTTTGGAATGTTGTAAATGTTATAAATCTGGTAAACTTTGGGTTTATCAAAAAAGTCATTAGGCTAATTTGTTCGTCTTTTTTAATACTATGAACATCCGCAAAGAAAATGTTTGAATCTTGAAAATGTGGTCTCATCAATATTCAAAATGTGCTCACTTTTCGAATTTTCATCTAAAATAGCTGGCTAACAAACTTGAAATTGATTTAAGATATTAAAAGAGTGTACCAAATAACAATCCAATCTGTCAATTCTTTCAAAAATTTTATCATGCTAACAAAAAAAACCATCCAGGACGAACAGACAGACAGCTCGACAGATAGACACATGCGTAAAAATCTGTTTTTCGGATTCAGGGGGTCTCAAAACATGGACATTCGACAAAAACTGGGGGAGTAAAATTGTACATAATTCCATATTAATACCTTCTCTGATAAGAATTTAAAGAAACAAAAAATATGGCTTATTCCATTTTTCAATTTTCCTTTGTGGCGGCGCTAAGTGGAATAGACGTCGTGTGGACGAAACGAATGGTTACTGTCGAAAAACGAATGAGTTGTGTCAATGGAATACTTAGTTCTTTATTTATTTTTTTTAGCCACACTACTGAGTCGTGTATCATAAAGTAACAATTATTCAAGGACTTTCTCCGTGCTGTGTGTATCTGATATTAGGTTCTTTATGATTCCCCCAATCATTACATCCCTTAAGCAGAAAAAAATCGTTAATATAACTAAATTTTCAAACACCCCAGGTTTGCTTACGAGCACTGATATATACGCAGAAACAGTTCTTTCTATATAGTATATGTTTATTAATTCTCATACTGGATCCATTTAGAATTTACGTACATACATATTGAATACCATATAATATCCCATTTTGTATTCCGATATCGGATTCGGTATTGGTTACGAGATCATTTCCTGAAAATTAGTTATAATCTTCTTTATATGCTGATGTTGCCCCACTTTGAAAATGTACAGCCGCAACTTTGTAACATCAACCTGAAACCTTATATCTAAGACCAAACTTGAAACTTATGCACAAACTAACCCTGAAACTCTCTTGGTTAACAGGTACGTGGAAAGTTACTGGACCCTAAGGCGCGCTCAGTAAGGCTGACGAAGCTGGCCTCGGACACGCGTTATCTGATCTGCGTCCTTGGCTTGGGTAGTTGGGGAACCCCTATCCCTGAGGACATTAATTCCTGGCAATGGAACGCCTCTCAAGATGACGTGATCGAGAGTCCAGCGATGCCAGTGATGGTCAACTCTCCCATGAGTAGGTGCACAGAAGTCAGAACCCTGGAATCCCCCAGTTCAATAGTGGGTGAAGGTTCTTTGGGTGATAGGAGTAGTATAGCCAATATCCTCACCCGCCGGTTGGGACTAATTGTCGGCAGCTGCATGGGATTCGTGGTCTTCGTTTTACTGATAACCATTCTCGGCTACTTAAAGATGAAGAAACAAAGAGCTTCTGTTAAAAGGGAACAACCCCTTGCTCCTAATCCTCCTGAGTATATGTCATACAGGCACTTTTCACTTCAAAGTGGCGATCGAGCTGAAAACGCCTGCCCCAGTTTCATCAGCAATATTGGCACTACCCCTTTGAATTCGTAGCATAAGGCTATCGAATCCTGTCCCTTGAGGGGTGAGCAAATCGTAGAAATGAAGAACATTACACATACTGCAATCTTTACTTGATCAGAAGTCTTGTGAGTGAAATAGTTACATGATTGATGCTAGTCAAGATCATCAACTTAATGTCTTCCATCTTAATGGCTTACCGGCTTTCAACTAGTCTCGATGATCAAATCTTAAACGAACTAATCACCCTCAAAAGTCAAAATGAAGTGGCCTGATTCAGTTTCAAGAGCTAATAATCTTCTGAGTATTTTATATAAGCACGGAAAAATTTTTGGTATACCAGACGTGCATATAGGTACAACAGCCGAGCCAAACTCTGGGACGAATCTTATACTACAATTTGGGGTAGCTGCTGTCCCGTTTTCTGACAGCAGCTATACTTCTGCGACGCAAGCGCTGTACGTGTGAAGAAGTACAGCCGTTGTTCACGTTTTCGGGACTAGTGACACGCGAGTCATGAGTGGACGTGCGAGATGTTTATCTGATTTATTATCGCGATGGATAGTTTCCTAAAAAAAATTTTGAACGTCTAAAAGGAAACACAATTCTGATCACTTCAAATTAAAAAAATCCATTTTGGATATCTTAAATTTAAAATTGGTCTATTTTGGTACCAGTTAATTATTTTATTTCAAAGGAGTCCATTTTAAAATAATTAAATTTTGTAACTTCTAAACTAAAAGCTAACCAACAAGTAAAAGATGTCAAATTTTTAAATTTAATCTTGAAGAATATAAAAAGGGGAAAAATCATAAAAACGTTTCCATATTTAAAATTATTGGACATTATTCTATTTTGCTGGAAATTTTCGACTACAAATTTTTTGACAGCAGATATTCACCGTACAACCGCTGTTTCAATTTCGGGGTAGGAGCCATCCCATACTATACTATAGGAAGTGCGTCTAGTATACCAAAATTTTTTCCGTAAGGAACATGGAAGTATGATGAGTGTAAAGAAGACCATAATAGGAATAAACAATATAATAAATGTTCGGTACCGCGCTAGTAAAAAGCTACTCTTACTAGAAAAGAAAAACGCGTCACATTCACCCTTACCTAAAACTTAATGTCAATTTCAACTATGAATACGTTGATTTTCAACTTAATAATTGAAAGTTTAAATGTTCAATTAAATACACTAAATCCAAAGTTTTTGCCCCTTATTTTAATTAAATGTAGATTCCATTGAATTAACTTAAACTCAATTCTTTTTAATGCAATTTAATGTATGGTAATGTGTATCCTAATTTATTTCTTTTCATTTCATTTACTGTTATTGAACAAAGTAAATTTAATTGGATAATAATAGTTTTTCTAGTGACGCGTTGCTTCAGAACACAGGAGCAAGTGTGCTGCAAAAAAGGACCTGTTAATTGAACAAAATCGAAATGTACCGTGGAGTGAAAAGATCAAAATATACTGTAAATAATGACCGTTAGGTGAAACTATCGAGCAACGATGAGATGACCTCTAGTGTGTTAATCTCGCGCAAAGACTGATTTTTTAGAACATTTTTTTATTTCGACAGTTTTCAGTCGCTGGTGTAATAAAGACTATAGTTGACGTGTTTATACAATTATGACGAAGACTCTGAGAATTGAAGAAGATGCATCCAAGCACATTGACACTCATAATTCTGCGAAGCAATATTATATTTGTATCGGTAAGTTTGTGTGTGCGTGCTCGGAAACTTAGGAAGCTCTGTAACTCATTCGTAAAAAATCAGTGAGTTGAGAGAACAGATTGTCTCCTGGAAATCGTTGATTCTTCGAAATAAAGGAAGAACGGAATATCGAAGTTATGTGTGATTCCTGCCAAGATTTTAAATTAAACTTTGAACTGCTATTATCATTGTGTTAAGAAAGCAATGCATTTTGCAGGAATAAAAACTGTACATAGATAGCTGAAATATATATAGATATAAATATAGCATTTTATAACCTCTGCCTTCATTTTTGAAAGAGTTTGTTATGTTTATAGGAACATTTATTGTAGAACTTTCTCTATTTTCTATTAGAATTTCCTTTTCAAGGCGTAATTCTAGATTATGCGAAAATTGAAAATAAAAATATTCGTGGAGCGTTTATTATTATAAAAATGTACATTATAAGAATTTAGAAATATTATAGCATAATAAATTAACCCTGCTGGAAGATTCGGAATAAAACTGGGTCCGTTGGAATCCGAACAACTACGAATCACTCTCATCGATCACGAATGAATGTGCAATCTTCTTTCGATATACGATCTCACTCGGAGTAAAAGCTAAATCCAGTCCGATCACGATTAATTCTTTTTCAGTCCGAATTAGTGTCTCAAGTTAATTTCAAATGAGTCCGCAATCAATACGGAGTCATTCTGATTGATTCCGCGCAAATATGAAAAATCTTTTCATTATACATGAATCCGGCAGATAACGAAATTGGATAGCGTATGACAATGCATGATTCCGCGAGAGCATTATTGAAATTTGCATTCCGTCTTAATCCGACGCAACACGCGAGCTGATTCCGAATGATTCGATGCCATTCTACTCTCTTTCGGAATGTTTCCGTACCGAAAATTTTCATTTTGTATGACTCCACCGCATTACGTGCGCTCATTTCTAAACGATTCCGTCCGTATCAAAATTAAAATTAAAATTCTTCTGAATGCGTCATAAGACTCAAATTCATTACGAATAATTTCATGCCATTAAGGATTTAGTCCGAATGATTCCGCATTGATAACAGAAAAATTCTCGTTCCGTTTAAATCCATTAAATGACGCGAGTTCCTTCCGAGTGATTTCGTAACATTTTTCCCCTCAATCTTAATGAATCCGTTTCTATCCGACTAAAATTTCCATTCCGTCCGAATCCCCCGGATAAGTCGAGCCCATTCCGATTAATTCTGCATTATTCCGAAATCAGTCTAAATTATTCCTCAGTTATCAGAATATAATGTTCATTCCATCTGAATCTGAAGGATAACCCGAGCTTTTTCCTACTGATTTCGTTTTATCAAGCGGATTCAGTAGGAATAAACTTTCTCAGAAAAGTTGGAGTTCCGCAGATTTAATCAAAATAATGTTACTAGGAGACTTCCGAATCATTAGATTAATTCAGAAATTCATTTCCTTCATAAGTTTGGAATTTCGTGGATTGATTCGAAATAATTTTATTCATGAATTTCGGCAGATTCAGTCGAAATAAGTGGGCATGAATTTTGGAATAATGTGGATTGGTTCGGATTGCACGTATAAGATTCTTCGCGGCCTCAAACGGGGTGGATTCAGAATAATTCGAAAATAGATTTCGCGTTCACACGAAATGAAACGGATTCAATTGTTCGGAATCAGACTTACTTAGATGAAAAATTTCTATTTTGAATGGGTCGGAAATGTCCACCAGGCTTAAGTTATTGGATGCACTTTTTACTCGAATGTTTTTTTTTGCACCATGGAATATTAGAGTAAAAAAATTACTTGTCTTTACTTTTTTCATCAATTACAAGGATTCCTAGATACTAGTAGATCTTAGTTCCTGAAATTTTTTCTTCTAATCATAAATGCTATTTGAATTTTCAAACTATTAATAAATATTACGAGGAAGCTTCAAATAGATCATAAAATAATTCTCATTCGATGGGTAAGTACAAAAAAATTCTATTTGTCTAATAATCTATCCAAACGACAAACTAAATCTAGATATTATATCTTATAGGTTAAGTTATTATTTTTAGGTATCCATGTGAAGAGATTCCTTATGGTTGGTTCTAATTTAAGGGATATTCATTTTTTCCCAAGTCCGGGCGTAGATGATTATTTTCAGGTTGGAGTAGGGGCGAGAGTACGCGATGATACTATAGGTTATATACTGAATTTATTGGTATTATGCATACACTCAACTTCCAAAACCAGCTGTTAGTTTCTATATATTATTTTCGAAGAAAAATTATAACATGCGCGTTTATAGCAGTCGAGAACTTTGTTGCTCTCTTCTCGAAAAGCCGGTTTTCAAAGTTCCAACATTAAAAATGCCCCTGCGACAAAATGCCGTAACAAAATTTTCTTGAACACATTAAGAATCAGATTAAATTCCAAACTTTCACACTGTTAGGAATATTTTCGGATATTTGATGCAATTGTAACTTTCATAAAATTAAGAGAAAAGGAAAATCCGAAAATTTTGACATAAACTTAGGAAATATTAACGAAAATTCAGTTCAGATTTCTGAATTTTTAGCCAAAGGTGAACATTCCATTGTGATGTTACTAAGTCATTATATAATAATAAATGATTAAATAAATGTACTTGTACTATAAGATAGTTTCTATAATATCCAAAAAGAGTGTGAAGTTTCCAAAAAGCAATAGAAAATACATTCTTCATATGTACATTGTTCGTCTTTATAATTTTTCCTACAGAAAATAGAAAAATAGGTCATTGTCA
>JAWWLR010000092.1:78928547-78942183 GCA_035041075.1 Acraspis erinacei | reverse complement strand
AATAGTTCCTGAAAATTTTAGACTTAAATATAAAAAGGGAAAAATTTTATTTGTGCGATTTAATTTATATTTATTTAGAAATTCGCACAACTCTGAGGATTTGAACCCTCAAAAGCTCGACAGTTTCTAAACATAAACCATGAGTGCGCAAACACGCGCAGCCATAGAGGCTGAACAATGTAGATATAATAAAACTTCTAGCCACTCATCCGACGAATTCGAACCACTTATCTTCGTCTACCTAACGCACCGAGCGTGTGCGTGACAGTGTGTGCGGGCCACGTATAGGCGAACTAAAGACCTAGTTCCCAGATTTGTAGGACAAGCTCGTGAGTGCTCTGTGAAACTTTTCCCAGTCACTCATAATATTTTTGTAATTATTTACGCGAAAAAAAATTATCAACGGTTTTAGACTTCTTATATCGATTTCGTAAATTCTTTCTCAAAATTCACAGATTATGGACGAAAATACATCAATGTCCAAGGAATTTTGCTCATATCCGAGACCTAGCTACTAGTTCATGACTTTTTTAAGTATATATTTTTTCCGTACAGGCTCCCCGAAATTATTTGTGCTACGCTCATCAAATTTCTGAGAATCTATAGCCTACATTTCCATTTTTCCATGCACCGAATTTCAGGGAGCCAATATTTTAGCTAGAGCATGTTTAAATAAAAGAAACCATCCGAATCAAACAGGCATCACATTTGTATTCGCACTTGTTTTTTTTTTGTTTTAATTATTGAAGCAAGGTAACGTTACCACCGTAAGTGAGATGCCTTCCGGGACCGCATGCACACTTGCAACTAACTGTACACCTACATCCACTTTCAATCCCCTGTAGTATCCAAAATACGCAACGCACCCAAAAATGTTCTAGAACTTTTCGATTTGAATGCTCTTTCTATCCTCCATTACAAGGAACTTCAATACTTCTGGGACAGCTTGCATAACCCAGTTATATTTAAAACCAATTTTTTTTCTTCTAAATACTGTTCTAAAATTTTCATTATGTACCCTAGATTCTCTTCTTCTTTGGATACTACTAATACGTCGTACGTGTATGCCAAAGTCCAGACTCTGTTCCCTCCAACCCTTTCTTCAATTCTTCACTCTATTCCACCTATGAACAACGAAAAAGTAGTGGGATCATTGTTTTATCCTAACTCTGTTCAGAATTTCTTAAACATTTTTTTCCCAATTTTTGCATAACTCTCTGAAACTATGTATTTGCCTCTACTTCTTTCTTTATTCTTTAGTAGTAGTTTAGTAACTTTACTTCCCTGTAATTTTCTACTTTTTATTATTCCCTTCTATTTTAATTCAACTTATATCCTCCTCTACTTCCTTTTTATTGGTTTTCTCTTTTTGTTTACATAACCTCTCTACTTCTTTCCAACAGTGACCTAATCTTTATTTTTCCTCTCTCTACACCGCAAATATTCAATTTTCTTAGTTACTATGAGAAATGAAGTTAGTGGAGTAATGAATAATTTTTAAATGCGAAAATTTTACTCACCTTCCAAATGTAAAAAACACTAATTACGCACTCCTTGCAGAAACCGAGTTCCTAATAACTGCAGTGCAAATTACAGCGCCTAATAGAATAATTCAATTACGTAGATTGACTATTAGTTTCCACTCTTCAGCTTACCTATCACCCTCGCTTTCGAAAGGCATGCATGTTAAGCAATTTTGTCGCGCTTGTTGCAACTTTACTGTAATTAAAAAAAGGACGTTATAAAATTAAAAGTAGAATGGGAATATGAACTTGAAACGCTGAGTAATGTGTAATATTACTTGAGCTACTAATTAAAAGGTCTGCGGATTTACCGCACAGTGCAAAACTCAGAGGGATGCCGAAAAAACCTGCAATCCACTGCAAGTTCTTGCCTGTGGTATTTAAAAAATCTTGCATAGCAATATCAAATGAAAACTAATTAGTATGTGAGCCTGAAATCTCTTTCTTTTTAATAATCAGATTTATTTTGAATTTTTTTCCGCTCATTCTCTAAGAATACATAAAATGGGAAAATCCATTACTGCAGAATGACAAAAAAATTTGTTGTTGCTTTCATTCTCTTTATATAGAAGCTGCTCCGTTTCCACTCGTATGGAATATTTCCGTTTTGAGAATTCTCTATCTTAAACAGGGGAAGTGTTGATTTTTTCGCTTGTCAGTTAATTTCATAGTAAATTTTCACAATAGAATATAATACTTTAGAATTAAATTAAGAATCTTAACAAATTACAACAAAATTCTACTAGAAACTGCCGTATCTTTCTAAAATACGGAGTTTTAACACGGTAGCTGTTTGGATGTTTGAAATTGAAATATTTTTGAAAAGGGCAGTCAAAGTTAAATAGAACTACTATTTTGAAATTTTCAATAACTTGAACTGCCTAAGCTTTCAAGTTAAATTCATGAAAATAATCAACTAATTATCTGACTTATTTTTTATTAGAGAGATAGTTCTTTTTAGAGACTTGTGATAAGTATAGGTGTAATTTTCATCAAATCCGAAAAACGCGTCTTTGCGCATTTTCAACGAATTTTAACTGAAAAAAATCTGCCCGCTGCGCGAGTACATTCTCCTCGCACACGTCTCGCTGCGATCGCAAGTTTGAGCGCGCCTGAGGCGCGCGTCTGTTGAATCTCGCGCTTCGCGCTCGGATACTTAGTCGTATTTTATACGCTTCTTCATATTCTGAATTTTCTACTTAATTAGGTATAGTCAAAGATTAAGTTTTTCAAAGCTCTGTAGGCTTTGAGGTAAACAATCTCATCGGGATACTCGCGCTGCGCGCTCGAATTTTGAGAGACATTCGTAAATATATCGGAATATCGGAATTTTTGATTTTCTGCATATTACTTACAGTAAATAAAAACAAAATTACGTGTCCTATTGGAAAATGGTTAAAAGACATTTTTTGCATTTTTCAAAAGCTATAATTTCTCTTTGAAAGTTTTTCTCGTAGTTTGCATCGTTTGGTTCAAAATTTGAATGTTGTGGTGTTATATTTTGGGCAATTATCAATGAAAAAATGTAATACATTATTACAAATTTGTATCTCTTTTTTGGGTGAATAACTTTTTCTATCAATTTGTTTTCGAACCTTTTTTTTGTTTATCCACAAATTTTTCATTTTTATTTTGAATGTATTTTTGATGAATGAAACCAAAAACTACGTGTCATATCAAAAAGTGATTCATACAAAATTTGTAACTCTATTTCGGGTAAAGAATTTTTGTTGAATCATTTTTGTTCTTCGTAACGTCTGCTGTTTTCCACCAATTTTAATTTTTTTATTTTCAATTTTATTTTTCACGAATAAAACAAATCTTACGCGTCCTATCAAGAAGTGATTTCAACGAAATTGTAGATATTTTTCGGGATCACAATTTTTGTTCTTCAAATTTTTTCGTATCCTGCATAGTTTTACCACAAAATGGAATTTTTTATTTTTTATTTTTTTTGTGCAATAAAGAAATGTTTTTCTTATCTTGACTTTTTTTTATATCGTGCGTTATTTGGCTTGTAATTTTGATTTTCGATTGATTTTTACAAGTTTGAACATGCTATAGCTCTGAGAATTTTGTTTTTATCGAAAAAAGTCATCCGGGCAATTCTAATACTTTCTTCATCATAAATGATGAGAATGTAAAAATATGCCCGCTGCGCGGGTAAACTCTCGTCAACCGCTGCGCGCGCGACTGTTGGTTCTCGCGCTTCGCGCTCGGTCTATGCCTTAATCCCAAATTTATGCACAAACCTATTAAAATCAAAGGTGAACGGATCGAAAACTGTAATTTTGTAATTGTGAACTCTCTTTTGTTAAAACTCTTTCGGCTTTAAGGAACACATTCTCAGCACATATCTCGTACTTCGTACTCGATTTTGTTTGAAGTGACAACTTTTATAAATTATGCTCAACACTTTTATATCAAATATGAAACATTTTTTATGTAGCTCTGTCTAAGATTGCTTATTCAGATATTGCAAAATAAAGCACAAATTATATTTATCATGATTACTTTAATATTCGTTTCTTATTTTGAATTAAATTATATTCTTAGCTACGCTGAAACATGTATCATTCCAATAAATTTATTGCATTACAATTCATAATATGCATAAAAATTAAAACAAACTTATTCGCATTGCCTTGTTTTTATATATTTTTATTTCTAATATTGTTTTTATGATTAAAGAAAAACTCCGCTTCCTATTAAAAAAATATCCGTATAAAATTTGTAATTTTTTTTCGTTGAAAAAATGTGCTCCTATTTATTCTCATAGCTTGTATCGTTTGTACACAATTAATTTTTTTATTTTCAATTATGTTTCTCATCAATAAAACAAAAACCACTTATTCTATAAAAAAGTAATTCATGACAGATTTGTAGATCTCTTTTAGTTGCACAATTTTTTTCAATCTATCTCTTTTCGTATCTTGCTTTGTTTTAACTTTTTTTAACTTTTATCAAAAATGGCTCGCTAACGAACTCGATTTTTCTTTTTGGTCGCTCAAACATTATCCCAAAGCACAATCCAATCCGACTAGTCTTTCGAAAGGTATCCGATATAAAGACAACAACAACAACAACAACAACAAGGACGATGATGACAACGCCGAACAGTCAGACAGATACCGTCGTACTCAGGGGGCCTCAAAGCGTTGACATTGATGAAATACTGGAATATCATTGTTCGCATAAAACTGTAACATTCTCATTATGGATGAGAATGTAAAAATTGTTTATTCTTCTACACCCAGATAAATTTCAGGAGATTAATTCGCTGCACTACTCCTTGATTTTATTAGTCTTTGGCGCGAGAACTAAGATCTTGGAACCGTTTCTTTGAAAGAATAGGTCTTGAAGTTTCAAATATTAGGCCACGCCCCTTTGCTCTCAGTTCTCGAATTCTATGCTGTAAGGTAACAGAGTCCGAGACTTTAAGGCACGTAAAAATGTGAACTAATCACTTTAAAATTCTCTCCGTGTACTAGTATTTTATTTTTTACCCAAATAAGGTGTATTTACACAAATATGAAATAATTCGTTGTCTACTAGAAAATAGTTTAAAAAATTGTTGAAAATGGAGACTTTGTCTCCGATACGCGATGGCCAAATATTAACATTTCGATTCAAAATTGTTTGTTATCGATTTCTCGTATTTAAAGACAACGTTTTCGCGCAATGCCTACGCCGTTTCTGGTTTCGAAAATTGGTTTTTTTTCTGTACACACTAGTATAATAAGTATCAACCGTAAATGTATGTACTCTCGATACTTCTAGATTCAACTTTTGAGTCTTTTCATCTTATAAGTCTCTCTGAACTCTCCTCTCTATTGTAAATAAGAGAGGAAATTTAATAGTCATTTTTATAAGTTAAAGTATTAAGTTTAAGCTATTAGCATTTAAAAATGGTTAGAATAGGGGTTTCATTTTTTCAGCCGTAATGTATTCAAAATTTCAGTGCATTTAGCTTCTCTTAAAATACTTCAGCATTTAAATCGTCTGGGACGTGATTTAAGTCCCATATTGGAATAAGTGCTATTAAAAATTACGAAAGTTACATTGGCCTTCTTAAATATCAGAGTTTTTCAATCACCGATTGAAATAAAAGACTATATTATTTGCAGGGCTTTAAAGTGTGTAATTTTAATGGAATCATAACCATAATATGGTACAAAAATAACATATATGTAATTAATTCACTTTTGGTACCGAAGTAAGTGGCCTGATTCCTGAAAATATCGATGCAGTTTTTTCTCGAAAACTTAGCTTTTAGACACTAGAACCATTTTTGAGTGCCGGTCACTTGCTTATTACTGTTCATGATTAGTCGTTTTTATTATAATACTGTTCTTATAGACAGAAATATATCATGACAGTAATTGGATAGTCACAATAAGTAAAATAAATTTCCTTCCTATTTGGTGTTATCCGATTTCCGTGCTTTATGTGTTAGTTGTTGTCTGATTACAACCAGAACCGATCCACTTGTGCTCGGACGATCAAAGCATGTGCTATCCTGATCAACGGCAACTACTATTGTGTACGTCAATACAAAGCTCACGGCTCACGGATTTAGTTCTCTGTGCTCTGTAAACATGGTACTCGAAACCCTTTCACTAAAAATGCACAACTCCCGAAAAGGGTAAGCAACATTCAAATTGACATGGTAGGAACCGCTATCAAGCTCTTCGCAAAAACCGAAAATCTACATCCTCGAAAACTATTTGTTTTTCTGTTGGGGCTTTCCACGTCAATTGAGATTGTCAATTTCTCGATTTCTACGATTATTGGTTATTTTATTTTTCTGATTATTAATGATAATGTATAATAACAAGAAGTATTGCCACCTCATAGAGGGAGGATTTTAATTACATCAATTTTAAAATATACGGTTTTGACATATTTCGATTGATATTCAGGTCTAATAGGATTTTAAGCTAGATCGGAAATTCAGAAGTGCGTTTTAGTGTTGAGATACCACTGCCGGTTTATGCATTTTTTAAAACAAGGTTTTTAACCACTGCAATTCTGTATCTGTTATATTTGTTCGCGCCTTCAAGACGCGTCTACTGATCTGTCAAAGAATGTTCCATGATTTTGGCAATACTGATTTCTTAATTTAAAAAATCTGCCCGATGCGCGGGTACATTCTTATCGTGTGCTGTGCACGCGACTCGTAAGTTTGAGCGCGTCCAGGCGGTTTCTAAAAAGAATTCCATATCTTAATTTTCTTTATTTAAGATGTATTTTTATAACTATTCTATTCAAAAATTATTCATGGGAAATGAATTCATTTTTTTAGTGATATTTTCCCAATCTTGTGTCGTTTGTCCAAAAATGTCAATCTTTTAGTTTTAACTTTTTTTATTATTAAAAAAAAAACTATGCGTCTTGTGAAAAAGGAATTACCAACAAATTTGCAGATATTTTTGAATGCACATTTTTTATCCATTCATCTTTTTTCTTACCTTTGGTCGTTTTACCAAAAATTTAATTTTCTTATTCTTATAATTTTATTTTTGACGATTATAACCAAAACTACGCATCCTGTCAAAGAATGAATCATTACAAATTTTCAGCATAATTTGTGTATATTCATCTTTTTTCGTACATGCCTTGTATGGCTCGTACGCAAAATGGAATTTTTTAATTTTTGACAACATTTTTTGTGCGATCAAAATGTAATTTTTCGATTTTTTAAGAAAATTCAAAAATTTATTATGAACTTCCAGTAGGCTGTTCAAAAAGCAGCTTTTTTGTCCTTTTGACTTATTTTATATCGTGCGTGTTTGACTTAGAATTTTAATTTCCGTTTGTTTTTATAAATTTTTTAAATTCTATGACTCTGGTAATTTTTTATCTTTATCCAAAAAAGGCATTTGGACTGACTGATATGACCTTCAGTTTAAGACAATACGTCAATTCTTTGGAAAGTTATCGTGCTAATAGATAGAAACACAGAAATACAGACAGAAAAATTCGTAAAAACTTGTTTTTCGGTTTCAGAAGGACTAAGAACGTAAAAATTCGACAAAAACTAGGGTGGCGGCAAATTTTACAGAGATCTAATAACTTTTCTGACGAGAATGTAAAAATATATTATTTATCCTGTGGACACGAGAAAAAAATTTATATTCGGAATATAAAGTAAATGATGTATTTGTTCACGCCTCTGAAATGCATTAATTGCCCAATTGAAGAACCTTTATCACCTACTATAACCTACATATATACTTTTTATTAAGAAAATTCATTGTCAAACTTTTACTCACCCTACTTGATTAATCAATAGAAATTTAGACAGATAAAAGATTGACATTTTGATAGGCTGTTTGATAACTTCCCTCTATGAGGAAGCAAATTTATTTGATACTTATGAGGTAGCCAAATTCTCATGAAACGAGCAAAGACAAATACATTCATAGCGAATACATCCATAGTACTTCGCAGCGGTATTTTTTATTTTTCAATAAAAAATATGAACATAAAAAACACAACTAATTAAATTGTAGACAATCCACTTTCACGTTGGTCAACTTATAGCGTTTCAAATTGTCTAAACGAATGGACCACTCTTTTCTTTCATACTTTCAGCGCTCTCCCGCATAAATGCAATGGCGACAAATTCTGAAACTTTTAACAGAATGTCCCTCTGTGTAGTGTCCTCCTATTTTAAAAATGTAGCTACTAAGATAAACTACGTGGCATTTTCAATACGCTGGAATAGATCTTCTGTACATTAGGTGCTAATTTCCATTTAAATTATCCCTAATTTAAAATACTGCAACCACTTTCTAATTGCGTTTAAGTGCAATAATAGCGATCGAATGTAAGAGGAAATCCTGGTTACCTTTCCTGTCTTAGCAGGCAAAAAGCAGCTGCTTCAACAATTATCCTCACTAGAGGAGCATCAAATATCGATTATGAATTATGATGGACTATATTTAAGTAATATCGCTTTTTAACTGCAGATTTAACCTCTGATTAGTGTAATATCTAGTTTAAAACGTATCTTAGACTGCGAAATTCTAGCGGGGAATTTTAGTTCAGTCCAGCTCTGGCAAAACTGCAAATGATCATTATCCTCTTTAGTATCTACTACTGGCCAACATATGGCGTTGATCCTTGTCAATACTATTCACGGTGGGTCTGCACATGCTTTAACCCAAAGGTGGTTACACTCTACATGTTCTTTAAGATTTCGAAAATAGATCAATTCTACAATATTTAAGAATATAAATAAAAATATTTGCCGGAGCCGTTTTCGAATAATGTCATTATTTATATTCGTATTATAAAAGAAGATGACTGTGTGTGTTTTTGTGTGTGAGACCTATAGACTATCAATTATAGTGTTTATACTGTCGAGAAATCATTAGCGGATGAGACCGTAAATCAAAACGAGCGACCTATCAGAAGACCAATATACAAATGCATCGACTCAGCACAAAGATACGCTAGGCAAGATAGTAAGCGTCCCGCATGTAGTGTGTGATTAACTAAATAACATCTGGCATATATATGCGGTGCTATTTTCACTTTAGCACACCGTCACAAAATATTAAGCCAAAACATTCCCAATATTAGCTGCAGAGCGTATCATGCACACCTCGAGCATTTAGGACCCATGCTATCTAGTTATCCAACTCACGCGGGGACGACGTATATTCAAAGGTACAATGCCACGCTACGATTTCTTTATTGCCATTTTTATTACTCTTACGGCATTAGCCTTAATATCGCTACTCGACGCCTGACATAGTTCTCCTTGACTTGGAGAAAGGAACCATATTTTTGATTGAGTTTTCCGCAACAGCTTAAAAAAAACATCATAGCTAAGGATAGTGAAAAGAAAGACAAGCGTAGAAACCTTATAATGCGGTTGCGATGGTTATACTCGGAATATTCCGTTAAGCTAATCGTTCTTACTATCACCGTCTTTGAAAGGGCCAAGCTTTTACTGGGTAATAGCCTGCAAAGCATCCGTGTCTGTCAAAAAGATGTTGAGAAACTTAGGGGCAAAATGCAGAAGGCGTTCGTCTCGTGTCGCTCCATGTCCACAGAGTGCAGAGAGTTTTGCCTGATTATCGTACTAGGTATCTCCTCCCGGCTAAATCCCACGGTTGTTCTTATGACAACCGACTATTTTTGCGTACAGTCGTTGCAACACCCTTTTAAGGTTTTGAGACCTTTCCTCCTTTTCCTTCTCCTTGACAGAGATCTAGTAGTAGGCTGGAGCCAAGAAGTTAATCATGAAAATAGTTCGTTTGTCAAAGACTTGGTTAGCGATGTGAGGCATCAAGTGTGCAGAAAATTTGGCACTTCAAATTTTGGACAATTGACTATATCTCCCTTGGAGCGATCGGCAGGGCATGGTCGCATTATGTGTGTAGAGATACATCGTTCTCGCGTGAGTGGAACACCCAGATAGTATGTGTTCTAGGTACTCAGCGTGTGTATGAACGCTCTGCACCTATCCTTGTGAACTTCTTGACATAAAATGCGGTCACGGTATACTAAGGTCGAAATTACACTGTCCTGGCTTACAAAGATGAAACTACCTGTACATGAATTAATGCCTGATGTACTAAGAAAAAAAAGGTTCGGACCTTCGACAAGGACTGATTTTCTTTATTTCTTTGACAGTTTCCGTGAATTTTCTTGTCGAGTAGCTGTTGGCGGAATTTTTTATCATCAGCTGTTTTTACTTCGGTTTCATGAGTGGAGAATCTGGATGAAGTAATGCAATTTCCTCACTAAACAAATTAAATATAATTAAATACGGAAACACGTAACATTATTATTTTTATTATTTACCTAATTTATTCACTACATACATAATCACACGCTTAATTGCTATGAAAAATCGGAATTGCTGCGGCGAGATTCGTTCCTAAGTAACCTAAATCACTAACAGAAAAATCTCGACAAGGAGGCGTCGCTTGGCAACTCAGGGCAGTATGACAAATATCTGGGCCCTACTTCACGAGTGATTTCTTGCTTTAGACATTCTGTTAATAGATAGGTTAAAGATTTTATTAATTTCAATGATTAAATTGATTTTTATCCAATACATTTTTTTAAAGGAACTGATAATATTCTTGTATAAATAACATTCTCTAATTTGATATCTCAGTAACTTAGTATAATAAACTTGAGTGTATTTAGATGTAATATTTTATAAATTGTAGTCATTGAATTAAATCTTATTACCTTAGTGTATAAATTTCGTGAGGAAGAATTCCTAATGTTTTAAATGCAATAGTAAATGAATGAATTAAAAATAGAAAGGTGTTAACTGTTATTTCAAATGTTATGAAACATAACCATGCGTTCCAAGTTCGGCTCTGCACAATCGGGCTTGATCCAAAAACGGCGGAAACACTCGAGGAGCATTCTCAAACGAAACTATATAAAAAATTAAGAATAATGATTTCATGGTTTGCTATTCAGGCTTCTGTCAACTTCATATTGACAATATTATTTTCTAAAATACGTTTTCGAAATTATGATAATAAATTATCATAATATCGTATGATAATATTAAACTTCGGTACTGTAATACACGGAAAAAATTTGTTCTATAAAAAGTATAGAAATCAGTCTGGGAATCTTAGAAGGATACAAAAATGTTATAAAAATTGCAATCGTCCTGCTTTGAGTATGTTCAAGATATTTCAATTCTAAGTACAAGAAAGAACCACATAAAGTCTTGGACTGTCTAAAAAATTTGGATAAATCAACAACATTTTGGAGACTAAAATGTCTAAGACAGTCTGGGAAAAAGTGAAGAGGCAGCGAATATAATTTCCAATACAGTCTGGGGGAATATAAAGGGTTCTAAAGCAAATAAAAAATTGTTACTGCGAATCAGACCACCAGATATGCAGTCTTTTGTTTACATCACAAAGCTCACAACATTTAACAAATAAAAAACGTATTCTTCACTTATCTAACGCACGCAAACATAATTCTATATAATAAAACTTTATTTTCTCAAGTTTGAGAAATTTATACATTCCATAATTCTATAACTCAACTTAACACTACTGTGTACAACGCATTTCCCTAACGCATAATATCGCACGCTGAGTATATCAGTCGAAATGGTCGTTATATACTAATCAGAATAATTCTCACCGCTTGTGAGAAACGAACAGTGCCAGTTCAAAAATTGGTGGTGCCCCAAGTTATATTTCATTTTCTTACTTCAACGTCGAATAATTTTTTGATATGTTTCATTTAAATCTTATATTATAACTATTTCATTTTATTATTTTTAATGCTAAGAATATTTAATTTAATGTAAATTTTCTTTAAATTCATTACTGTATATTCGCGTCGAAAGTTCAGTACACATTTCATTTTTGTGAGTTTTATAAGTGCTAGAAGATTAATAATATGACTAATATAAATATTTTTCTCTAAAATAAATTGAAAAATACATATAAAAATAAATTGTAATTGGAGCCCAAGAAATCCATTTTATTAGTTATAAAAGAAGATATTGCATTCATATTTGTCTTTTTCCTACTCTTTAGATTTAAAACTTAAAAAGCGAAATATTTGTTAAATATTAAGCTATTTAGCAGAAAATAAACCTTGTTGTTTAAAAATAATATTTTTGCTTTGAAAATTCCACATTTTTGTTCAAAATTCATATTTTTGGTTTTAAATTAACTCTTTTGTTGAAAAATCATATACTTGGGTTAAAAATGTAACTTTTCTGTAGATGATTAATCTTATTGGCTTCTAAATTCCAGAATTTTGTTGAAAATTAATGCATTTTCTTGAAAATTCGTCTTTCTTGCAGAACACTAATCTTTTTCGTAGAAAATTTATTTTTTCGGTTGAAATTTTAACCATTTGATTATAAGTTGAACTAATTTGTTAAAAAGTGTAAAATTTTAGATTGAGCTGTTTGTTTGAAAATGTAACTCTTTCGTTGAAGATTCGTTTTTTATTTACTTAAATAAGAGCCCAAAAATCAATTTTGTTATTTATAAAAGAAGATATTGCATTTATATGTGTCTTTTTTTACTCTTAAAAATTTACGAAATAATAAACGTTTTAGGACTCTACTTGTAAGTATTTTTTTAGGATCTGCCAAAGAATGTATTTCTTTAATTCAAAGAAAGTTTTTTTGAGTCAAAGAATATTTTTTCGGAGGGTATTTGAATTATTACTAGAAGAAGAAAAAAGTTTGAATCATCCTTAAAAATAAATATAATTATCTCATGGAAAATCGTACTAAGCAATTTTTTTAAATAAAAAATTGTGAATTTGGGTTGTTGGAAAGATTGGAAACATTTATTTAATAGAAAGAAGAGAACATCAAGTTTCAAATATCTTCATTTCGCATTGCCGGATGATGTTCGACCGCGGACGTTGAGGCGCAGATATATTTTCCCAGACTGGCTAGGACATCCTGTAATAACAGTACGCTATTTTTCACTTTGGGGACTTATACAAATACTTTCGAACCAAATAAAAATAGTTGTTCAAAATCTCAAATATTAAAAAAAAAATTGAATCTGAGCAACCGTCAGGTAAGCGCAATTGCTTCTGCCGTACGCGTAACTACAAAAAGTAGAAAGAGCAGAGTATACATATCTTACTACTTTTACTGAGTATACACTGAGACACCTTTTGTTAGAATAAATGAAAAAAATGAATTAGAATTTAGTATTATGTCGTTCAGCCATTTCACGATGAACAGGAAACTGTACAGGAACCTTCATAAGATCCTTCTCATTTTTACTTGAAGGAATCAAACGTCAGAACCCGCATAGGAATCCTCATATGATCATGTACAGGTTCTTGCATAGTTCCTATGTAGGATCCTATACAGGATTCTATATAGGAATTTTCATCAGGGAAGTAGATAGACTTTTTACGTGGCAAAGTGTATTACACTTCCCAGTGGACAATGTTATATAACTTTGATGCAACACTTTTAGAACAGAAAAGAACAGGTTCTGTAACTGGTAAAAACAGGGTTAGACCAGAAGTTGAGTTACACTCGTTCGCCGGGAGAACGAGCAGCTCGGGACCGAGACCTGCCGAGCGAACGAACACGTGAGGGGGCTCCCACTTTCGAACATCTCATT
>JAWWLR010000092.1:78840865-78857969 GCA_035041075.1 Acraspis erinacei | reverse complement strand
GCACAGATCTGGTCCAGGTCTGGATTTATCTAGACTTTGTAGTCTGGAAGATCTGATTGGGCCCATGTCTGACGCTAACCTGGCCCAGGTCTGGCCTTATCTAGATCGTCTAGAGATCCTTAAGGGAGAGTTGAGATACGGGGTACTCCAAATCTGATTAGCGCCGCTGTACCGGAACTAGTTAAACTTCTTTGAGTTTCGATTGGCATGAGTTGGCCCTATTTTCAAATCGTAATTTTATTTTCAAGAGGATTTATTACAAAACAGAGTCATCACTCAAGCAAGAACATTATAAATTATTGGGAAGCTTAGTTATTTAGGTTAGCGAAAAATAATATTCACTTTGAAACACATATACTCCCAAATTTTCATAAACAAAAGAATTAATAAAAAATAAAACTTTCCAAATTTTTCGCGCCCCATGAAAATATTAAAGTTCTGGCACAGCGGCCACGATTGGATGGGAAAACGTATCTCAACTCTCCCTAGAGGATCTGTAAGATCGTCTATTGTGGAAGGTATGTTCTGTCCCAGGACTGGCGCTGATCAGCAGGCCAAGAAACAAAAAAAGTTTTAAGTTCGAACTGCCAATTTTTTTTTACATATTGCAAAAAGTTTTAGGGTATTTAAAATTATAAAAAATAAGAACTGCAAACTATCAAAACAAAAATTTATTTTCCTTTCACCTTGACAGACTGACTTGGCTCAGGTTTGGAGCCGGTCAGCAGGACAATATCAACAATGGTAAGTTCGCTCTGGAAGGTTTGGACTGGCTATACATTAAGTATAGTTGAAGGATGGATGAATTATATCTAAAGGATATATGAAGTATCTGATATATTTCATCTATAATTAAATATAGCTGAATTATAGGATTTACTTCATCTATACTTGAGTATGGCTAAAGTATCGCATACAAAATGTGTTCATTTGTTTTTAAAGATATCATAACAACCGCATAAAACATAATACATCTTGAATAACAGATCGTCCGAAAATTATAATATTTCGTCATTTAAATAATTTCTTGAGAAAAATATGCAACGAATATTATTCGCAAGTGTAATAAGGAAGCCAGTTAATAAATTCTTTAAGGTTCAACAAAATTCGTTCCATATTTATCTCACGAAATCTAGTTCGAAGTTAAAATTCATCCGTTCAGTTTTTCAACTATATGGAGATTCCTTAAAGCAAGGAGATGTATATAATAAGAAACTGATATTCTTCTTATTATTCTTATTATTTTTATTTTGTTTCGGACATATATCAAAAAAGTTATAGAGTGTTTAAAATGATAGAAAATAAGTCATTCACACTATCAAAGCAAGATTTTTTATTAAAACCTTGAAATTCTGTTCTGACTCAGGTTTGACGTTAATCAGCTAGCCAAGAACAAATAAAATCTAAATACTATCTTTAAATTTATTTTTAAGATATTTCGAAAAAGTTATTTCCGAAGCAATTAGAATTGGCCAGGCCAACGACAAAACATTTTTGCACACTGGATTCATATACTAGTAGAGGCTTCCATAGAAACACTCGTCACCGATTTTAAACATTTCAGCTGTAAAACCATCCACATTAGCAGCCTTACTTGTCTTTAAGATTTTAATTAAAGCCCTAATCTCATAGGCCCAGTTTCTTTCAACGGGGGTTTTAAACATATGGTGTTCTATGTCGCTGTTTCTCCATAGAAAGTATTATCTTTTCTACAAAATTTATTTTATTAGGCTTTTAATATCCTCGCATAATGTATATACCCTCTCTACTTGCTGGTGATTTTGAATTTAACTTTTACGCATTAATCATAAATCAACAATGATCCAGCTGTTAAAAAATCAAATCTCATCCTCACAGGCAAGAAAGAAAACGCGGATTAAAACTTTGTCAACATTAAAGATTACTAAAAAAAGGAAAGAGTACTTTTTCCTGACATACATTTTTGTGAAGTTTATTCCACATTCACGATCTTCCAGTCTACGGGCTGATGCGCTTTCATGAGCCAGAGCTATTCAAAAAGAAATATGTACAATCGATCGAGAGTAAGGCGAGATATTCCTATGTATCACCTACTCTCGGATGTTTCAAGCTGCAGGCTCGTGAATAGTCCACCAATGGAAGTCTAAAAAGAGCGTTTAGAGCTTTCGACGGATCTACTCGTATCCATCCACATTCCTCCCGCTTTAAAACGCTGCTGTTATTATCTCCCTTAGCGCGTTTCGATATCACTCTGATAAACGTGAGAATCGGTTGAAACATGACGTTAATTGGAAAGCATTCGCATCCAAGTTCTAAAACTAGATCGATGCGAAATCAACCATTCAGAATATAACAAAAGATGGGAGCCTTTCAACAAAAAAGTTTACTTTGTTTTGGTCAATTAACTTTATAGGAGTTCTTATAAAATTCGAGTTTGTTTTATAGATCAGATATGAATTTTGTGAGATCCTACATGCAGAAAATTTAAATCTAGCTATTTATCGTACTTAATGTTTGTTGTCTACTTTACAAGGAAATTTTTTACAAATTTCCCATCTAGCAGGTACTATATTTTCTCAAATTATATTTGAAGAGGTTGAAATATAGCGAAAATGTTTTGGAAATTATTGATTAATACATAAGAGCCAGACTATATGTCGTCAAACCACAGTGGCGCAAAATGAGTGACTATGAACAAATTGATTTTTGGAGACAAAAAAAGTCGGTACAAGACTTCTACAGTTCATTTTTTGAAAAGTTTTTCAGTATTTTTTTATGTGTTAAACAAAACGGAAAAAATTTTAATTTTAAAGAGTGTCATTTTTTAGTCCTAGTGCAAAAAATATTAGGTCTACCGACTTAATTTTTTGCGTAGAGATATGTTTTACGCGTCTAATTTAAAGATAAATAGAAAGAACCCTGAGTTGAATATTCATCTTAGTATTGCTATGCAAATTTTTTTGCATGGAGACGTGTTTCAAGTGTCTAATGTGAGGAAATATACTGAGAACCTAATAAAGATACTCATCGCGTGTTGCTATTCAAAAATATGAAAACTTAACCTTTTTTACTCAAAAAAATCTTCTTAGTATTCCTAGCACAAAAGCTATTAGGGCTAAGTACTTCATTATTTGCATGAATATGTATTTTTAGTGTTTAATGTGATAATAAATACTGAGAACCTTTAGTTAAATGCTCATCATAGCGTTTATATGCAAGAAGATGACAATTTAGGCCTTCTGATTGAGAGATCTTCTGATGAGAAAACTATTAAGCGCACCCGTTCCTTGCCGCCCGCTTCGCGAACTTATTTTTTAAGATTTACAATTTTACATTAAGATTCCTTTCAAAAGCTCAGAGAGAGATATTTCAAACATTTTGTTGGAAAAATGTCGAAAAACAAGAAATTCAAAATTACTCTTTTTCGAATCAATTTGACTCAAATATTGTAAAAAAACCATAATATAATATGAGAATACAAGAATAGAATAATCGAACAATAATAACAAATCTTTAATCTGTAACTGGCTTCTATATAAAAACAACAAATTGAATTTTAAAACTTTTTTGAATAGAAGCACTGGGTTCGTAGCAATTAATAAGATTTTGGTGACCAAATTTGACCTTCTTTTTTTATTAGTGTGTAGGGCCTACCACATGAATAAAAAGTATAACACGTGCATTGATGGCAGTCGCCAAATTTAGCTACGTTTTTCTTGAAAACCAGTTTCTCGAAGTTTTAGCACAGTAGACAGTAACACTTTTGTATGCACTAATAATGCCGCTCGGTTCCTTTGGTTGAAAAAGTCCGCAACATTTTTTTCTTATAATAATTTTTATTAACAATTTCATTATTCACTGACAAAAATTTGTTCTAAAATTAGATTTGGAAAGCTCAGTGGAAAAACAGAACTTTTATATTCAACAACAATTTTCTTAGAAATAACCATTTTCAAATTAGAGCGTTACAAAGAATTGAATTTTCACCAAAATGAACATATTTTGGCTAGATATATCGATACCTAAAAAAACGAAAAATTATATTAAAAATGTAAATTAGTTCTCAAAATACCTGCACCATGTTGAAAAAATAAATTTTTTACTGAACCACAATTTTATTAATATATAAGTGTCCATATTAGTAATTTTTAACAGCATTGCGAAACTCCGCCTCCGCGGCTACTACCTAATAATTATCGACTATTTACAATATTTACATCTTTCTTATCTTTATTACCTCACCTTTTTGTAATCTTTCATTTTCCATTCCTCATCCCCCTCCCTCCTCTTCTTCGCCATCCTAACCATCGCCCCATTCACCAATGCTACTACCCTTTTGTCCCCACTTTCATGCAAAATACATCCATGCTTATCCCATTTCTTTCCATCACCTCACACTCCTCCAACCAGTTTCCTACTCTTGCATCCCTCTTCCCGCACAAATTCACAAATCCTCTTGTCAATAAAATCCCACAACATATTAAAATCCTGAATGCACCCACATCTCGTCGTCGCTATAAGCTCCTGACTTCCTTTCTTTCCTTTCTCACACAAATATTGCGTTCTCCCTTAGCATAATCCACGCATAGTTCCTCTTAAACCTTGACTCTCTTATTCTCTCCTCCCCTGCTACCTTCTGTCTCTCTCTCCATGTCGTTTTTCTTACCATATCATATACCTTCCTTCCTTGTTCGTGCATCCTTCGCACTTCATTCATATGCAGGCCATTTGTTCTAAAATACCTTTCTCTTCCAACCTCCAGCTTCCTAACCCCTCTCTTTCTGTCCTGCTGCTACCACCACCCATTTAACAGCTTAATTCTCCCCTCTTCCAAAAATTTCTCCTCATATTTACACATTCGACTTCCTGTTAGAATCCCTAACCTTGTTAATCCCGTTTACCTCCTGACAATGTAATTAGGCGTACTCCTTGCCAATCCCAGTTTCCACTTTACATACCTCCTTTGTATCCTCTTTACCTCCTCTCGTTCCTTGCATCGCCGCACTTCCACTCCATAAAATAAGACGCTCATCACTAGCGACTCGAATAATGTTATGCTCCTTTCAAAATCATGTGAAAACAAATTCTTTCGCAGTCCCCACACCTAACTCATCACGAAATTCTCCCTTCTCACTCTCTCTTTTATATGAATATCCACTAGCTCATTCCTCTGAAACAGGAAGCCCGGGTAGACAAAGTCTTTCACCTACTGCACCGTATTTTCCTTCCAATTCCACTTACCTCCCATATCCCTTCCAACTCCTTTTCCAAACACCATAACCTTGGACTTTTCCGCATTCAGCTCTTACCTAATATTATCCAGGAACTTCATTTTTTTCATTATATCCTTTAAGGCCTCCTCGTTCTTTTCTAGCAGCACTATGTCATCCATCCAGAAACCCTTCTAAATTTCCTATCCGCCTCTAACCCTATCTTTCGTCTCCTCATACACCTCCCTTACAATTTGGACCACGCCTCTCTTCACTCCGCTCTCCTTCTTCGCGTCCCACAAACTCCCCCTATTCATCGAAGCGAACGCGCCTTTGAGATCCACAAAAAACGTGTGCAGTTTCGAACCAGACTTCGCTAATTCTCTATCCACCACGTGCTGCAAAACGTAAACGTTGTTGATAATGCTCCTTCCATACCTAAAGCCCATATACGCCTTACGTTTCCTAATGTATTTATAATCTTTCACACGTCCTCTTCTGTCATAACTCTTCTTAACTTCTCTTCCAGATCTTCCTCCATTTCTTGCTCTTTCTGCCTATACTCCTTCCTACAGCTCCTTCCTCATTTCCCTCTTTCCAATTCTTCTACTTGCTTCTAACCTTTCTGTTCATCTTGTTACATTCACTATACCTCCACTGCTTTACCGTTCCTTTCTTCTTCTACCTAAATACCTTCTTTTGTACACACCCTTTCACTTCCTCTTTCAGATCCTCCCATATCTATTCCACGAATCCCCTTCAAAGCGCACCTTTCCTAACTGCCCCACCTTTCTTTCCGCCACCTTCTCCTTTAATACACAATCTTAATGGCTGATGGTATAAATTGACCCTCCCTTCCACTGCGAATTTCTCAGTTTCCTCCCAAACTTGCATACTCATGTCCACATGGTCTATCACCGATACCTCCACCTTACTCATCTAAGTGTATTCTCTTTCTTTGTCCCCTGCTACCTAACCACTCGCCATTGCCCTGCCTCTATACTCCATCGAGTCTCTTAGAATCTCCCCCTCTTTATTTATTACCTTATCCTTCAATATTCTTTCAAACCTTTCTGCCTCTCTATAGAGGGTTTTTCAGTACCACCATGCCCTGCTCCCTTAAACGTACCAAGTGTTCCACCCTTTGCATAATCCTTTATATCCCATCCCTATTGTATACTGTCACTATTTGCACATCATCGCTCCTATCTTCACTGTCCTCATTTTCACGCCCTCTCCAATCTACCCATAACCCCTCTTATAATTCTCCCCGTAAGGTCTCCCTTTCTTCTTTACTTCAGACGCCTCTTGGATGCTCCAACCATAGCTCCTTAGCAGCCTTGCGTCTATTCGCTCCCATTCCTTTTTCTCTACTCACGTCTCAACTAGTCCCACAATATCAAATTGCTGTACATACCTCCAGAAATCATCATCTTTTATCTTTGATCCTGCTACGTTCAAGTACAGCCCCCTCACTACTTCACCACCATGCCTTATTCCCACATTCCTACTTTTAGTTTATATTTTATATTATTTTATATTTTTTTTATATTTTTATTTTTTTTATATTTTTATTTTCCTATGCCTTACCAAATCGCAATCGACGAAAAAATCCTTATCCTCTATCCTATTTTTATTTCGCATTAATACCAAATTTTCTTCCCAGTCCTCCAATTCCATGACTACCAATTCATTCCCATTTTTCCCTCCAGTCTCACTTTACCTACCTCCTTTTAGTACCTTCGCTCTCATACTTTCTCTTCTATCATGTGCGCTACCCTCTCCCTGATCCCTTTCTGTTCGCGCTGTCCATCCTGCCACCTACTTCCATGTCTGATCTTCCCTCTATCATCTCTAGCTTTTTTTCCGTTCCTTCCTTCCACGCCCTAATTTCCTCTAACACCTGTTTGACTTCTACTTCTTTTTCCTCCCTTACCGACAACGCTACTCTCTCTAACCCTTCTTTCTCCCTCAGCTGTTCCATCTCCTATTCCCATTTAGCGTGTCTAATCCTCATTTCTTGTCTGCTACCTTCCATCTGTTGCTTAATTCCCCATACATCTTCTCTCAATCCTTTAATCTAACCTATTAGCCTCCTCAGTGCCTGTCTTTCCGAATTCCCTTCCATTTTTGGGGTCGTGACCTACGTGTCCTACTGCTCGTCTTGGCAGGACTTTCTACAGCGCTTTTCACCGAAATCTCTTGACTATCTCTCTTCCTCTTCTGTAACAAGAGATGTTCTCGCTCACTTACGCTAAATTCTCTATTGTTCGCTTTTACGCTTTCTTCGTTTTCCCAGTGCAGCTTTTTTCCCTTCTTACCGACGCGGCTCGACCCCGGACCAGGCGATTCTACCTGCAGATGCATGTTGAAAGATCCCTTCCTGCCTGAGTCACTTCCAGCACTCTCGCTGACCCCAACCAGCCCTGTCACTCTCTGCTCTTTCGACGCTAACGGGAACTTTTCCATACCGCACCTACTGCAACCGACAGACGTCTCTGAACTCTCTTACCGCCTATCGCTCTATATTTTCCTTTATTTCCTTTTATTTCACGTCTTATCAGGACTTGTAGACACCCTTTTTCTTCCTTAACATCATCTAACCATCCAAGAATCAGGTTTGTCTCACTCGGCAGCCCAAAACTGCTGTCTATAATTTCGCCTGAATCCTTGTCAACCTAACCTTACTTTCCCTATTTCACCAAACCTAGCTCACCTTAGCGCTAAAGATAAATTTTTTAACTCCCTAACTCAATCCACGCACGCTTACTCTAATCCAGAGCTTTTTCTCACACTCCACTCAAACCTTCAACACAAACATATTCAGAAACTCTCACTTCTGTCAGTGGACACGTTCTCACTACTACCGACAACATGCAAGTCTTGTCCTTCTTATAGTGAAAGATTTTCTTTGCAAGGTCGATGCTCTAATTTTCGTTAAACTCTTGAGTAAATAACACTAGTTACAAATACTTTTTTTACTTTGCAAAACCCTCAAATGTTTTTTATTTATACTATCTTTATAAACAATACTAAGTTTGAACATCTAGATTACTGTCATATAGTTAAACATAGAATATGTTATCCCTGAATATCTAGATGTTACGTTTAAACATCTCAAATTTACTGTCAATTCAAAAACTTGTTAATTACAGTCTGAAAAATAAATGATTGCAAAATAACCTTTGATCTGTGTCAGCTCTAGTTTTAAATTTCGAATGTTTTTAGTTATTTATTTGGCAGCTTTTTAATAATATTTTTCTCTGTTACTACTCTAATTAAATTGTTCTTTTTTTATAACCATTATTACTCATTTATTCGTTTAATTATTATCTGTGCAGAATTATATTATTATTTAGTAGCAATTACTGCTATTAAAAGAAGAACTATTTTATCATAGTAGTAACAGGGGAAACCATTATTAGGAAGCTGCCAACTAAATAACTAAAACAATCTTAAACGTAACATTGAATCTAGCACAGAGCAAAAATTCATTTGCAATAATTTGTTTATAAGACCATAATTATCAAACGGTTTGAATTAAGAACTAATTAAAAATATATGATGGTTTTCATTTGTTTCTGGTCCAAGAAACTTGAATCGAAGGAGCAGGTTTTGTTAACCTAGATTTTTATTTATAACAATTGTTATTAACAAAAGAAGGATTTTTTCAGAGAATTGACAAAGGAAAAAAGTCTTAGAAACCTTCAAGATAAATAACTAAAAAATCCAAAATCTTAAATGTAAAATTACAGCTGGTACAGGCTAAAGATTATTTTGAAATTAATTGTTTATAAGGAGATAGTTAATAAATGGTTTGAATTTTAAAAAATCTACCAGAAGAAAGTTTTTATTTTTCATATGATTTGAAAATCACTTTAAAAAACGAAATCTACATAAAATATACGCATTTTTTAAATAAAAATTGTTATTAACACAAAAAAACTTTTGAGTTTTTTGCAAAGAAAAAAGTATTTGTGATAAACGTGATTTCATTACAAGTTTAACCAAAATTATAGAATTGAAATGTAAATAGTCTTTTCTTTAATGCCTTTGTAGGAAGTGCGATTTTGTAGCAGTAAAAGGGATAGGTTCCACGATCAATGATGAGTCCGTGTGATAAAACTTATACTTTATTACACTTATACTTTTCATTTTTGCACATTTTTCTTTATTATACATCGTCTTAAGGAACACTTAGAGTGATTTGGGGGAGCAGCAAATATTAAAGTATTCTGTGGGTCGGAGCATAATAGTTTTTAAACCATTTTTTACTATTTATTTAAGAGTACGTTTCAAATTTGTTATACACAATCATTTTTATTAGCATAATCAGAATTCATATTTTCATTATTTTTATATTCATGGGCAGTGAAAAAAATGGTTTAAACTTGCTAATAAAACAGATATGAACTAACGTGTATTATACGCTATTTTTTTACATAAACCGTCCGAGAAAATAATTTAACACTTTTTTTACCCTTTTTACAACTTGTTTATTCACGCAATACTAGCCTGACTCTACAAAGGCGCTGTATAGTTTTATTCGTTACGAATTTGAAACTATACAGATTTTCAGATTTTAGCTAGTTTCGAGACAGAAGCACGGTTTAGACTTAAAAAAATTTCTTAAATAATGATTAAATGTACATTATTTGGAATAATGACAAATAATTTTTGAAGATAATTGAAATCTTAATATACAAACTGTATTCTTAACAACGATTTTTTTAAAGAATGTTTCAAAACATTTTCTTTCAATTGTATTATATAGTGAAGTTAGAATAAATTTATATTAAATTTATGATAATTATAATATGTATAATGCTGCGTATTATATTTATAATATTCCAGAAAATCAATGTCCAGCGGGAACGATTTATTGAATTTATTTGTACTATTTATTGATTTCGTAAATTATAAACAAGCCTAACGTATTAATTATTTCTAATAATAAACAATAATAATTTCGTAGCCTAATCGCAAGTATAATCATAAAAACTTTTTTATTTTTAAATATTTATTCACAGGCCAAGAAATTTTAGAGACTAAAAATTGTTCATGTTTTATTTAAATAAATGAATATGTTGCGGCTGCGGGACAAAGTTACAGGAACTTAATATGAAGTTATATGAAAAGTTCGATACCCGGCGTATGTACAAGATTGTCGAAAACTCATTTTTTCATTTTTTAGTGCACAAAAACTTTTTTCTATATTTTTAATTAACTGAAAAATGTATATGTTAGACTTTTATGTAATAAAAAAGAATGATATTATTTCATTATGAATTATTTTTTATTAAAGTAGACTATCTGTCGAGAATCTTGTTAATCCGAGCGTCACATCCCTGTCTACCCACTGGACAGACCGCCTGTGGCGCGCCAGTGTCAACTGAAGGCAGACTAGACAGAAACAATACAGAGCCACAAAATTTTTCCGCACAGTTGGGTCAATACTTTGTTTCGCAAAATAGATGTATATCAAGGCTGATACGCCAATATTATTCTCACAAAGTCTGTTGGATTGGACTACTTTTCGTACCACTAGTCGGCATGTTTATCCTTACTTTCAAGATAGGTGTTGCTAAAAAATTATTAATGAACCAGTGACCACGAACAAGGACTTAAAAATTGGAATAAAAAGTTTAGAATGGAACTCTATAGTTAATGTCTTTCTATTCAAAAACTTCTATTCCCTTTTACAACAGCAAATATTCTTGACTTTTAGAGAAAAGCCCGGTAGTTTCTAAAACAATTTTTATACAAACCAAGTTCTAGTGGAAAGAAGAATAAGATTTTAAAATATCAAATTTCAGTCGAGAAAGTGGTTCCACTTAAGAATACCCCAAATAGTAACCGTCAGCTTCCCTCGTGAGAGACATGCACGGTTGTATCTTACCAAACACAGGGGACGATGCCATTGCACTCAATTGTTTCACTCGAGAATGTGAAACACGAGAAACTGGCTTAGAAGAGCTTTATCCTAGCCTGAAAAAGAATAGTAGGATACGAGGTTAAGATTGGGTTGGCAGGATGAGGATTTTACTGGAGTTTGCTGGAATCGATTCAACGTGAAGGGCATTTCGCACTTTCGTTATGTGGTATAGTTTTTCTCGCCTTAACCAGAATCGATCTTTTGAGAAGGATTGTAACGCACCCTTCATTTTATACGAGCAACGATCTTTTCTGCGCAACACCTAATAGAGATTGTTGCACGCTCTGTGATATATATTTTCTGAAGTAAACTCATTATTAATACAGTGAAATTTACGTTACATTAAATAAAAAAAATGCTTTAAGATTTAATTTAATTAAAATTGGATTATCTCTGAAAATAAAAAGTATTTTCATAATTTTGAATGTCGCGCATTACACTTTACAAATAATTAATGTGCAGAAAATAAGTTTAATAAAATGAAGAGAATAGAACAAATAACTGTAAATTTGATTCATAAGTACAGATTTCGTGGATAAATATTATAAATTTATTAATAGTAAATAGTAAATCGTATTTCGGAATATATAGTATTATCGTAGTACTGCTATAACTTTAGATTCAACCTTTTTTGGGAAAAGTGGGTTTGTGCAAGTACTTAGCTCCAAACTTCCTTGGTGAAAATCAATCCTGGGGTTTGTTCAATTACGGCAAAGTGCTTGCTGCAGCAGCCGTAAATTTCGCCGAGACTGCAAAGTCGACACGAGCCAACCTATACGCTCTTTTCAAAAATTAAAGTTCAAATCTATTAAGTCTGAAAAATTTAATTAAGGAAATATCTAGATTGCGCAGAAAGAAAAAACATGACAACTATATATTATATATTATTACTACTACTATATATATTTACTACTATATATTATTACTAAAACAGTGTAAATTATGACAATATGGTGAAAAATATGTTGCGATTTTCGTGCGGCAGCGCCACGAATGCATGGTTTTTTTGGAATCGCTAGTTCCCGTAAAAAATCGAAACAGGGTTTTCTCCATTTAAATTGACAGCTTCCTATGTAGATGTCAATTGTTTTTGCATTTTGAAACAGCTTGCTTTATTTTTGGACTAAAATCTGACACCTTTGGATTTATAGTGCTATTGTTGTTGTCATAAGTCAACCGTATTTCTATTTGTTTCCTACTTGACATATTTGTTGATGGAGAAAAACCGCTGATTAATCTACATATATCAGTTGGTTATATTTTTATCTCGCTAAACTAATTGATACTCTGTAACACTGACTTTCCTAAATTACAATAAATAAGGGCGTCACCTGACGGTTTGTTCTCGACTTCTGAATGGGTCTTAGCGTGCTGTCTGACCAAGAACGACTCGAGCTACTTACTGCTGCGCACGGAGTCAGGCAAGGCAACGCAGCTTCAGCGCTTAGTGCACTTACTGCCACTGCAAAGGCTAGAATATTATTTGTTGTAATTATAAAGATTTAGGACCAGACAAACATTGATAAGTCTACTTTATCTAAGTTGTCTAATTTTCAACTTGATATCTTCTTCTGTGTAGATGGAAATTGTTGTCAAGAAATGTCGTTAAGTTAAGAATCCAGTAGGTTTAAAATGATCTTAGAAGCCCTTAAAATTGGTATGAAATTCATTAAACTTCTATTGCATTTTTGATAATTCCTTAAAATCTTTTAAATCATTTGGAATATTCTTATATGCCTTGAAATAAATTTAAATTATTTTTATTCCTGAAATCTTTCTAAATCTTTAAAGTTTAGCATTTCTCAAATGTAATGCTTTCAATTACAAAAATTCAATTTTGAACTACTTAAGTGTTTAATTTATCACTTTTTAAAATGTTAAATTAAGAACATGCCAATTGGAAATTTTACAAATAAAATAAAATACATTAATTTTTCCTATTGTATAGTTTAATTTTTTAATTTCTTAATTTCAAACACCTCATCATGAAATGATTCAATTTTTAAATTCAAAAAGTACAGTTTTTGATTGGATATTTTTTAACATCTTAATGTGGGACTTCTTCAAGTTTAAACGATTTAATATTCAAATTAATCAGTTTCTAATGGCTGTAGATTTAAACTATTGGTTTCGCGGTATCATTATTGCAACATAGTAATTGAGAGGCCGTATTCTATAGCCCATTATAGCGTTTTCGCGTTCGAGACAGCGCAAGTAAACAGAGTGGAAGCGAATGAATCTAGCGCAAAATTTCCATAACTGATAGCGATATTTATTAGATTGCAGTACTGGATTAGAATTTATGGTGATGTTCTTCAATGGAATAATGAAAGGCATAAAATATATTTCTCGAAGAAAAATGACTTGAGCAAGTTTTATGGGGGCAAAACTAAGAACCAGGTTAGCAATCTCCAGTAGAGCAGATCTGTATATTTGAATACTCGGTAATAAACTGCTCGTAAAGGTCGACATCGCGGTCTGGTCGTTTTGAAATGGCGCCACCTGGTCCAGGAAAATCGCAGCATACCAGAGGGTCGAACAAGTCGCTTTTGGACTTGTTCTAAACGAGAAATATCTCATGTGTTGCGGAAACTATGAATCACTCGTATAGTACCAGCATCTAGAAACACAAGCATGGGAATTTTCCGCTATTCGTAGGAGGTCGTGACGTAATTTCATTTTATCTTCTACTCGACTATCTACTGAAATTCTTCGTCCGTTTCCACGACAACCATAAAATATATATTTTATAAAAAAAGTTTCTGGTCATATCAAAAAGTTTCACAATAGGACCATCACAGACTTGGTATACATATTTTTAATTTACCTTAGGTCAAATATGAGATATTGTACTAAGTTAGAGACTTAGAAAAATGGTTTTTGCAACACCCACCTCGGAAGTAAGGACTTCCATGCCTCTAGATGATATGCAAAGCACATCAATCCAGCAGACTCTGCGAGAATAATATTGCCACATGCGCAATTTAAAATACAAATATTTTGCGAATTGACGCGATGAACGCGCATGCGCACTTTAAAAACAAGTAACTTTGAACAACAGCAAAATAAAAATTTACTTAGGGATATTCTAAATAATTATTCACTTTGGCTGAAACCCACCATAAGGGATCGGATTTGATGAAAAACTGCAAAAAAGTTTAAAATAATGTTGTCAGATGGTTGTTGCAAAAAATGACATGCGATTCACGTGCGCAAAATCAATTGCTGGTCGTGTCATTGCATCATTTACCTTCAGCTTTTTCACTCATTTAGGTTCTGGTACTCGCTTTCTCATGCTTCTAGCATCCGACTCATGGTGCAAATTTGACATTTGTCGGTAGTCATCCTAGTACTAGAACAAAAAGGTCCAGAGGGTAATTTCAGCTCAAAATGTCGGAAAAGGCCCCCTGACTATGAATATCTAGTATTCTTTTTCAAAAAGTTTGTCATTTGTTTAAATACGTTTTATTAAATAAAACAAAATAAATATGAAGAAAAAAACTTGCTGAAATATATTTTGAAAGTCTGAACTAAACCAAAACGTTGTGCCTTTCAAACTTTTTTGGGACAATTAACTGTTTTTCAGTTATAGAATTATAAGCAACAAATTTGCAATAAAATTCTATTACTTTCAGGTACATGACATTTACTCCATAGAGAAAAAATATATTTTTCGATGCAAATAAAACTTTTTTTTGTGTGCAAATTTGATAGTTAATTGTACAAAAAGTGTAAAATAAGCTGATTCTTTTTAAAACACTTGTTTAAACAATTAAATACCAACCTTTAGAAAAAATATTAAATTTAGTGTTAGTAGCGTCTCAAAAGACACTATACTCGTATATACATACATACATACATATATATATATATATATATATATATATATATTTATTTATTTATATTGGCTTTAATTTTTCACCTAAAAATTGGTTGTCTTCGATTTTTTGAAATTCCCCTAAGTTGTAGTCCTAGTGGACATTTATCAATTACCCAAATGATGTACCTCGAGAAAGACGGTTTGTCCGCATCCAGAGGCTCGAATTGTCGACATTTTAAGTATAGCATGTTATTCAATTAATCATTTGTTTCATTAAGTCCAAAAGGAGTACAACTTAGGGAAATTTCAAGAAAATGGAAGACAACAAATTTGCAGCTGGGTACGCTTGAACAAATTTTGACCCAAGATGGTTGTCTCGGTGGTGTGTCATAAGGAAAAATCGCGAAATAGTGTAATTTTTAGACTTTTTATGAAATTTATTGACAGTTTATAATCTGTGAACGGATTGTGTAATTATCAACAGTTACACTATTGCCTAAATTTTTAGCTATTTCCTGAACAGCTCGAATACCTTTAGGCAGTTAGTTATCGGCGTCACAAAATCTAAATAATCTATATAGGCGTTTCATGAATCGAGCACATAATGTGGTAAAAATCCATGAATATAATTTTAAGTAAATATATAGTTTAAAACCAAGGAAGCATTTTCAGGAAGCAATCATAGGAATTTTGTGAACAATCATTTTTGTTGGCATTATAGAACTTTAAATATTTGTTAAAAGATCCTTTTCATCAATATTGTCCAAGAGTCGTGACAAAATTTGACAGAACAAAAATATTTCATTTTTAAAAATAAATTTTACTTATATTAAATTATCTTTCACGCTTTACACAAAAATAAATTAAAATTTAAAATTTAAAGAGCTACGAAAATAACACAACCTATAAGGAGTTTCATCTTCACATTTTGGCAGTGTCTGCTTGTGGATCCGGACTGAGATCTGGATCATGCTGGATTTCACTTTTCTTAGAAATTGTCTTACATTTTCGCAATACATACAGAAAATTAGTATGCAACGATCTTGCCATTTTTAACTGAATGTTGATACTGTGAATGTAGATATTATCAACTGAAAACAGTACCTTTTACATGGGTCTCGTCAAGAAAACGAGTTACATTTATAAACTTTTAATTCTAGCATCCAAACGGTTCTGACCATTTAGGTTAAAAACTAGAGATATATCAAAGAATATGATACTACAATTGTACTAAATTGCAGTTTTTCCTTGCGTTTAGTATAAAAGATATAACTGTCCAAAAAATAATATTTTTATTGACACGAGAAATACAGCCAAAGGAAGCACTGACGATTTGTCAGCAATGTTTGCCTTGAAGATGCAAGCGCTTGTCAAATCCACGTTTCTGAGTGGCTAGCCATATCCACTAAACTGAATGCGGTGTTGACACGCTCATTGCTTAACTAGTATGCGATGTTTGTTTGTGTCGCGACGTACAATGTACAAACCTAATCAAAAGTTCTGACGAGAGGTTAGGAGAACCGCAACGTCGTTTTGGATCGGCCTGAGTTTATACTTTTGGACGAATTTCACGTGCGTGAACTACCTTAAAACGCATAAAAGATAAAAACTATTTTTTTCGAAATCATTTTTAATCACAGAAGATAAAAATTAAATTAAATTCTTCTAAATATATTCCCTAATCTAAAAGACAACTTTCTAGTTCAAGGACACATTGCACTTATGAGAAGTGTCTCCTTCTCTCCCTCAACTTGAAAAAAAACCGGGAAAATGCACGGAGAAACTCTTGTGTGTAAAATTTGTCATTATAATATTGATCTTCACAAAAGTTCGATGGCAATCTCAGATATAGCCGAGAAAATAGTATTATTGCCGCAGTGATACGAAGAAATACATTTTCCATTTCATTTATAAGTATAATACAAACCTAATAATTGCCATTTATAGTTAGAAAGATTAATATTTTTGATAGCAGATTGAAGTTTAAAAAGTGATATTCAAAAATTAAATGATAAAACCCGCCAGGGCTGATTTCTTCTAACACGATTTTTTTCTTTCAGAGTTAGAATAAAATATTAATATCTAATTGTATGTTTAATGTATAAAATTTATAGTGGGTGCAAGTGTAATATATATATATATATATATATATATATATAT